>NWBT01000039.1:3030802-3050840 GCA_003386485.1 Colletotrichum lentis
CCTCCCCCTCCCCCTCCGGCTGGCGGTCTGCCGCCTCCGCCTCCGCCTCCCGGCCCACCCCCCGTGTTTGAAATCAAGGAGGAGACACCCGGCGAAAAGGGCGGGTTGGGCGCCGTCTTTTCTGAGCTGAACAAGGGCGAGGCCGTGACAAAGGGTCTTCGCAAGGTAGACAGATCAGAAATGACGCACAAGAACCCGTCCCTCCGCGCAAGCTCGACCGTACCTGAGCGAGATGGATCGGTGCGTGGCAAGAGCCCGGCTCCGGGAAAGAAGCCTAAGCCCGAAAGCATGCGTGTCAAGAAGCCGCCAAAGAAGGTGCTTGAGGGCAGCAAGTGGACTATTGTATGGAGCCCCTATAATCCAGTCGTGAGAACAAGGTATAAGAAACTAATCTGCTTGTTCTTGTAGGAAAACTTTGAGAAGGAACCCCAGCCTATCGAGATTGATGCATCCATCTCCCACTCTGTCCTGATCAGCAAGTGCAGCAACACCACCATCATTGTCAAGGGCAAGGCCAACGCTGTCACCATTGAGAACTCGAGCCGTCTATCGCTGATTGTCGAGTCTCTGGTGTCCACAGTGGACGTCATTAAGTCCCAGAACTTTGCGCTGCAAGTACTTGGGGCCGTGCCGGCTGTCCTGATGGATTCTATCGACGGCGCTCAAATCTACTTCAGTAAGGAGAGCACGGGAACCAAGATCTACTCCAGCAAGTCCTCTGGCATTAACCTGAATGTCATTTCGGGAGAAGACGAGGACTACAAGGAAGTGCCCCTGCCGTCGCAGATCTGCTCTTACTTTGACGAAGGCAAAGGCGACCTCGTAAACGAAATTGTCTCTCACTCTGGCTGAAAGACTCGGATTCTGCACATTTGAGGAACTCAGGTGGTTTAGGAAACTGTCGGCACGGCGGCAATTCGTTTCTTTTGGCAGACCATTCAATCGCCATACATATATATTTGTTGTCCTTTACTTCCTGGTTTTGCGTTCTTTACCTTAGACCAGTGTACATTTCAAGCGGCCTGCCTTGCATTCACTCCCCTCTTGTTGCGTAGATGGATTCAAGGGGGGAAAAGGAGATAGAGCGAATTTGGCGAGGGAACAGAAGCGGGCGTGCAGTGTACATTGGAGACACCAAACGAAGACATTTAGACAAAAAACACTTGAATGATAGCAACGGTACCGACACCACCGGTTACGTCTATAATATCGCGGGAATGCTTCTACTGTACTGTGTCGATGCCGAGCACAACCGACCACTCAAATGCAAATACACATGCAGGCGCAGACTCGTCCGTGAGACGTCCTCTCTCTTTCTCTCTGATTCTCTCTCTGCGGTTCCTCCTTTCTATGTTTACAGCTTAGCCTTTGCCGGCTTGATGGTGGGCATGAGCAGGTCGCGCATGTCGCCCGCGGCCTCGTTTAGGAAGAAGCTCATGCGCTGGCTGCCAAGACCCTTGGAGACGACGTTGAAGTTGATGCTGAAAGAAATGACGGGTTAGCTGGCGATTCGATAATAGAGCCGAGGAAATGGAGTTTTCCACACTTACCTGTTCTCGTTGATCATGTAGGCTATGCCGAATCCGCCGTCAATGACCTGGCTCCACCCGTAGCCGTTGAAGTACTCGGAGCTAAGCTGCGAAGACGAAAGGTACCAAGATGACGAGTACGTGAAGGCAGGGTCTTGATAGATGGCCGGCAGCTCTTGGCCAGGTTCCAGAAGCTTCTTCAGGCCGAACAAGTGTCTGTCAACACCCTTGCCATCCGAAGCAGCGGTAATGTACTCGAGATGGGAGTCAATGGCCTGGCGGAACAGGTCGACCTTGTCCTTGTCTTCGACGTTGGGGTCGGCCATGGCGTTGCACCAAGCGACGGATGAATCCGACACGGTCCTGCACGTCTCGGTTCGGCCCTGTTGGAAGCGGCGGGTAGCAGCCGACTCGTACGTAGGGCGGTTCTTGCCGTACATCTTGTGATAGGCCAGCTGGATGACCATTTGAACGTAGGCATCGGGCGAGCACTTGAACTTTTTGATCAGGCCCTTGCCGTAGCCCTGGTAGGCCTGGACGGCAAGCTCGTGCTGGCTGATGACATCGTGGAAATCCTTCCTTGCGCGGTCAATCTCGGCCTGGACTTCCTTGGTGATTTCGAACTTGACAATTTGAGGGTCCGGCAGGTTGGAGCGAATGGATGGGTCGGATAGGTCGATTTTGTTATTGAAGATGAGGTCGTTGATGAAGTCGTTGAGACGGTGTGTAGGGGTTCCGTCCATCATGGAGTGTTCTCCCATGAAGCCCGAGGTAGCATTGTCGTTGACGATGAACTGGCATGGCTTGTCGTACCATCGGTTAGCGCCATCTCCGTGCCAATATTGGCGCGCACGCTCTTCGAGGGTAACGGGGGCGGCGTCATCAAGGCAGACAACGAAGGAAGACGCTTCGACGGTCTCCAGCGCAGCAGCGTTCTTGGGGCTAGCTTTGAGCAAGATCTCGCGCGCATCGGCCCAGACGTCACGATTCTCACTGGTCAGGGCACCCACGGCAGGGACTCTCTGGGCCAGCTCATAGACCTTGTTGAACTGCTGCTCGAGTTCTGAGGCGTTGAGCTGCTTGCCATCGACCTCGTGCAGAATCTTGAAGATCTGGTTCTTGCGGATGGCGATTATGTACTTGTGATCCTTGTGGGAGAACTTGACTGGGTAGTCGGCGGGCTTTGCGGCGACACGGCTTGTGTTGAACATCCACTTGTAGCTGTCCATGCAGATGGGCAGTCTCTTCATGTATTCAGGCTCGAGGGTACCGTCATCGACCTGTTTCTTGAACTCAAGGACAGAAGAGGTGATGGCGGCGGCTCTTTTGGCGGGATTCCTCCTCCTCCGGTCGTCGCGGTGGGAGTAGAAGTAGCTGACGTAGGGTACGACAGGGTCTCTATAGCTCAGGTATGCTGCGTCGTTCCACCACTCGTACAGCCAGTTTCGGTGGGCAGGGTCTTCTCTGCGGGCCAGCAGCTTCTCCTGGAGTTTGCTGCCGACGCCACCGGGCTTGACGAACTCTTCAACGGCCTTTTTGCTGGCGGCGAACTCCGATTCGGAGAGAAGGGGGTGTAGTGTCTTGACATAGCGCGCGGCTGTCTCCTCGAGCGTAGGTACAGGTAGCCGGGGCAGAGAGTCCTGGAACCTCAGCATGGGGCCCTTGGACTTGTCCTCAACATATCCTGCGCAGCGGGAAATGTCAGCCGGTTCGGTTGGGAGCAATGCGCCCAATGATGGGCAATCGCACAGATTTGCGTGACTTGGAGATGACGGGGTGACGCTGCACAGACACAAGTCAAGATAATTGAACATACCTGAGGGAAGGGAACTGTTGTTCCGTTTCGTGGCGGGAGCCATGGCTGCTGCAAAGGTCTGGGGGGGAGAGATCAATATGTGTTAGAGGGCACGAATTGGAGGAGGAAGAGAAGGAGACAGTGTGGCATAGCAGAACGGCGGAAAGGGACACCAAAAACAACGGATGGAGCCAGCCAAAGAAGCGGAGCGGGGGGGGATCAAGGATGATGGGGGTTGAGCCGAGGATATATGGACTTAGGAGCAGTACGTCGGGCAAAGTCGACGAGGACGAGACGACTTACGGGTCGATTGAACCTAAGATTCCTCAAAGACGACGTTCGTGCCGTGGCAGACCTAGCCTCGAAAGCTCGTAGAGCGGCCGACATGACCATTTCTTGAATAGGGTAAACGTGTGTTGGTGGTGGTGGTGGTGGTGCGTGTGTGGTTGGTGTGTTCAAATAGTTGCAGTTGTAGTTACAGTGGTACACGTAGCTGCAGAAAGACCCGCGGCAGAGTAGACGGCAGGCGGCGGTAACAGCAAATCCAGACAGTCAGTCAGCTTTCGGTGTGGATCGGAACGGAGCCTAGACTAGCCGTTGCAAGCGAAGGAAAGGTAGGCCGAGAAGACGGATTGAAGGTGACTGCTTGTCACAAGCCAAAACCGAGCTGCCACGCGGGACTGGCTTAATTATGTCAACCGGGCAAGGATATGTGGCTGGAGATTGGCGTTTGGTGTGTGTCAAGGACTCTCGGGCTACCTTTGGATCCTTGCTTTTTGGGGGAAGGGAGAGAGGAGTCGAGGACGCGGTTGCGGTTGCGGTTCGGTACGGGGCCCAACTAATTACGGGGAATATGGGGGAGGCTTCGAAGTATGGGGGTTTCCAAGTGCTACTGCTCAACCCTTCAACGGTGAGTCGAATCGATGATGGGGGAGGTGCTAGTGTCAAGTAGATGTGCCGCTGATTGAGACCTGGCTATACTACCCCAATTCGTTGCTAGATGTCGGGAATTGGAAATGTCGTCGAAGACACTGCAGCAGCTAACGGCGTGACCGAAGTGGTAGCAAAGATGGGAGAGGACAGGGAACCTATGTAGTGGACAGGTAGGTACCTAATAGTGTGGGGAGACAGTGTGGGGACCACGTCTTCCTGTGACAGATGTTGTGCTGTGAGATGGTGTTTCCCCCCTCCTATTTGTTCTGAGGTTGCTTCCCCCCCCTTTTTTTTTCTGCTGCCTTGCAGGTAATCTGACTCCGATGATTAGACAGAAAGGGAGAGAAGATGAGCAAAAGTTGTGATATGAGTAATATAAATGAGGGAGAGGGAGAAATATGGAGGAGGAGGAGGAGGAGGAGGAAGAAAGAGCCAGTAAACGGGCGCAAGCTGGGTATGTACCCTCATTTCCCATCCCTCTCTTCCAGAGCACTGTTCGCGCTGCCACCTCCTTCTTGCTGTGGTCCGGGTACCTTTGGTCACTTTTCTTAACACCTAGTCTTTCGCGGCACATTCATACAATGAATGAATGGCCGGCCTCCGGAGGTGGAATTGGGGGAACGGGGGATTGCCACAATGAATCCGAACCCCTACTCTCTATCCCGACCCTCATGTGCCTGTATGAGCACCGGACCAAAAGAACACGCGCTACCTCCTCGAGTCCTTGCTATTCCTCGGCATATGAGAGTACCTTGCGTATGCGTACTACAATGAAGCTGTGGGTTGGGCCGTCGAGCCGAGGTAAAACAGGGGCTGCGCGCTCTTTTACCCCGTACTTTTTCATGCCGGCCGCCGGCCGGTGCTCAGTACGTACCTCATGCAGCACATCCACAAGCGGCGATTCCATGCCCCGGTCTCCAGAAACAGGAAGACTGAAGAGACTCAGTAAAGTCCACAAGGTCCAGATGCAGCTGTCAACGTGACCAATTCTGTCTACTGGCTTGAGCATGTCCCATATGGCCCAAGGCTGACGAAGTCAGTTGGTGGAAGGAGCCGCGGAAAGCGACCCGTCAGACGGAAGACGTCCTTTCTGACGGACATCGCGTAACGGACACAAGGACACGATCGGACTGGGCCGACAGCCGGACTGGACCAACGGAGGTTCGATCGGGGTGGGGCAGTTTTCAAGCTTCACTTGTGACTTCAGTCACTCGCTCAGAACTCTGGACGAACGGACCCAATATACCCTTGCACCTCCGGAGCACGGGAATCTTGGCCGCCGCCCCTTCCAAGGCCGCCATACACTCAGCCTTCACTAGGTTGGTAGTATGTGCCGTACTTTCCTCTACATTGCATTGGCCTAGAGGCTATGGCGTCACGCATGGCACTGCGCGTCGAATCCCGAATCCCTGTACGATTCACTGCTGCCACCCCCCCCAGTCCTCAAGCCATCTCACCGTTGAACAACAAATCAACATCAGAGCAGCTCCGTTCCATTGCTGACACATGCAATGTACATGCCTTGCCCTCTTTGCGTCAAGAACTTCAAATCTCCATCCGACATTGATGCCACATGTGATATTGGACTGTGTCTACTACGATTAGCCTTCAACGACGCCCAATTAATTCGCAGGCCTCGGTCCAGGTGGCAGCTGAACAACAGACTTATTATGCTTGCGCCGGCCAGTGCCCAGGAGTGGTACCATCGTGACGAACTGTCAACACATACACTCTAACAGCAATTAAGACAGTAAAGGTAACTGGGTAATGTGACTATCTAATACACTTGTACGAGTGGCCATACGTCGCCAAGCAGATGGAAACCCCTCCGACGCCCAAAAATCACCCGGACTGGTTCAATTCACCGCAATTATTCGTGCCGTTTCCTGTTCATCGCCAACCCATACCCCTTGAGAAAAAAGAAGCGCGATTCGGCCGTGCTCGCTCGCGCACACTTACACACACACACAGACTCACACAACCACGCAGTTACACGTCCTCCACAACCAGGCATCGTCGTTATCGTGATTCAAAAGTACAATGCCCAGAGAACAGAGGGCGGTACCGACTCGGCTCAAGCTTCAAAACTCTTGATCTGTCCTTCGCTGCTCAGTGGCGGCACCGCGCCGGGTCCAGGTGCCGCCTGGAATGTGAGACTGGCACCGTCCATCATCGCGTCTTGTGCCATCTTCAGGCCTTGGTCCCCGCCCGTCTCGACTGCCGTCCTGAGTGAATCTTGCACCTCTCGAACACGGCGCTTGAATGCAAGACGGTCCAGGAACAACTGTTGCCGGCCGCGCTCGAGCTCTCTTCGCTCTGCCTGCAGAATGGCTTCCATCTCATTGAAATACTTCAATTTCAGCTCCAGCTTCTGCAGCGTGAGGTTCGCAGCAGCAGAGACCAGTCTTGTCATTTCACGCTCCTCGTGTGACACGAGACCGGCAGCACGGGCACCCATCGCAGCCATTGGAATTGTCGCCAGAGTCGTCGTTCTTGTTGTAGTCGTCGTCGTAGTCGTTACGTCTTGTCGGATATCGATGTCCATTGAGTCACCATCCTTGTCCTTGCCCTTGCCATTGGTTGCGGCCTGCTCCTCGGTGTGTCCGCCCTCGAGTCGCCTGCGAAGTTTGCGCTTGAGCTCCTCGGCTGACTTGTTGGCCGCTGCCGCCGTGCTGGCAGGGTCTGCGAGACCCGCAAGGAAGCCAACCACGGACATGACAGGGTTGTCTGCTTGGCTGAAGGGTAGATGACCACCCTGCTGTCCGAGCATTGCAAGGCCAGTTGGCGCATTCACTGCAAGGTCCGAGTCTGCGTACTTGCCCTCGATATCCAGGGACAGGAACTGCAAGACGCACTCTTCGCGTGTTCGAGTACCCACATGGTCCGCAATTTCGTTCCAGTCATCATCCATCCTCTCGATGCCCTCAAGCAACCGCAGTATTTCTGCATCGCTCCAAGGCGCATCCCGATCGAGGACAGTTGTGTAAGTGGGATTCTCCATACGGGTAAACTGGGCGCTGGTCTGGTTGCCGGGAAGGTGACCCTCGAGGTAGCAGCTGGGACAGACATCGTACTTGGTCTTGGAGTTGGGATCGGCCTGTGAGCTGTGGTAATATAACCTGGTACAGTCGATACCGCAGGTGTGGCAGTTAACCTTGACAATGGGCGTCTTGGTAGCCTCCTCAACACCCGAGATACCGTTAGTCACAGGTGTTTCGCCATTGGTCTTTGGCTCCGTCTTGTTGAGCTTCGTTCCTTTGGCGCTTGCCTCGTATATGTTCCGACTAACTTCCAAGTTGAGATCGCTCTTGGCACCAGGCGTTGCCGTAACCTTCTTGTCAGTATCGGTACTCGGCTTACCTGCCGAAACGACGGCATCAGCAGAGGGTTGCCAGGGCTGGAGGCCGCGGGGCGTATCGCAGATAATCTTGAAGTGGCCAGTGAAGGGAGGGCCAACGTGCGAAGGTCGTTGCTCGGCATCAACCTACATCTCCGTTAGTTCATGTGGTAAAGGTGCGCATCCCACGGGGGTCTGTACCTGATAGTTGATCAAGCCCCATTGCTCAAGGAATGAGTGAACGCGCATGATGGCGCAAACATCTCCAGCCAAGTTGCGCCGGCAAGCCGTGACAGTGAGATATTCCACAGGGTTCAGTCTGTAAGTGTTGATCATGAAGTCGCGGTAATCCTTGTAGACGGCGGGGGTCTTGCTGCGGTTGCGACTGTTGAAGAACTCGGACATGGCCTTGCGCTCAATGTCGTTGATGGTGTTCATATCAAACCAGGTGCTGTAGCTCGGCAGAACAATTGCATGCGTTTGCGAGATGAGGTGCTCCCGGGCTGCAGATTCAAGCGTCTCCTTGGTCTTGGAATCTTGTCCGTCCGCGTCGTTCGCAGCGTTGTCATCGCCATCCTTTGCTTCCTGGGCATCCTTTGTTTCGTCGCGAGAACCGCCCATTTCTTCGTCCTGTGTAGCCTCGGGCGCGGGGCCATCCGGAGCATCGAGAGGGTTGTCAGATGTGACACCCGGTGCGGGAGTTGCACTATCCTGCTTAATGTTGAGTTCGGCAACAGGGCCCTCGGTCATCTGGACATCTACAAACAGGATGATTAGATGGAGTCCGGTGCCGTGACAAGGGTATTGTCAATCAGAGCGACGCGGTTACTCACCTTCAGCGCCATCACCTGTCGCGGGCGCAGCAGGCTGCAGAGGTGGCTGCGAAAGAATTGAGTTGCTGCCTGGAGAAGCAGCATTCGTGATGCCGTAGTTCGTTTGGTCTTCCATGATGGCTTCTGGTACAGAAAACTCGAGAGCCAACGAACATCAACGGAATTGGAACCTGGCGAATAAACTCAAAAACGTGATGCGCGGGACGGGATGCAGACCAATTGCACAGATGAAACGGCCTGTGAATGACATGCGATTGTTGGGTTTAGTTGATAAATGATGCCCACGGGTGTTGCCCCTCCAAAGGCGCGTGGTTTCGATGAAAGTTGACGAGGTTCGGTGGTTAGGTATGGGGTCGCGTCTGGGTCTGGAGAAATTTTGGCGCGAGTTTCTCTGGGGGAACTGATCCCAGAGGACGACTCTCTGGGTCGTGGCGCGCACCTTTGGCTGTGAGTTGGCAGCTGAGGAATGACGCTTGGGCCATATCGTCACGTGTGCAACTGAAGCGGCCACTCACGTGTAGTACTTACTGCAGAGCTGGTCCTCAGGCCGCAAAGAACATAGCCGACTCCGGGGCCCACCGAATGCACCCCTCGGGCGTTGCCTTCAGTGACCCTACCGCTGATGACGGCACTTCAGCAGCGTGAGGAAAGGCTTCATGCGAATTCGGCATAGTAACCTCGGGCCGTGTCCAACCGTCCCTCCCCATCTGAGGTCCTACACATCAAACCAGAGTCTCCCAGCCCGCGCCGAGCTTCGCCAATCGCATCTTCACAACGAGTGCGATTTTTACTGCATCTCTCTGTTTTGTCCGCGCAAGTAACGATGCTCTTTCTTGCCCGAAGAGCCGCTACCAGCGGGGCTGCGGCGGCGTCTAGGGGACTTTCGGGGTTCCGGCCTCGATCGACAAGAAGCCTCCTGTCTACGCTTGCGATTCTTGAGCAGAGGGAGGGTCAATTGAACCATGGATCCTTGGGTGCCATCACCGCTGCAAAGAAACTGGGCGGCTCGATCCACGGCTTTGTAGCGGGAAGCAACATTAAGGGGGTTGCCGATGAAGCAGCCAAGGTTGAGGGTGTCGAGAAGATCATTGCAGTTGAAAACGCCGCTTACGACAAGGTTGGTTTTGCTCTCGTAAAAGGCAGACGACTATGGCTCCTACAGGCTGCTAACGTGAATGTTTTCTCTAGGGCCTGCCCGAGAACTTTGCGCCGCTCTTGATTGAAAACATCAAGAAGGGCGGATACACTCACATTATTGCTGGACACACTGCCTTTGGCAAGAATCTGATGCCTCGCGTTGCGGCCCTGCTGGACTCGCAACAGATCTCCGACATCACCTCCATCGAGAACGAGAACACGTTCGTTCGCCCCATTTACGCTGGTAACGCCATTGCGACCGTCGAATCGTCCGATGCGATCAAGGTTGTCACAATTCGAGCAACTGCCTTCCCGGCTGCAGAGGTCGCTAGTGGCTCAGCGGCCATCGAGGACGGCGTCGATCCCAAGTCTGAGTCTACTACCGAGTGGGTGTCGGAGAACCTCGCCAAGTCGGACAGGCCGGACCTCTCAACCGCGAGCAGAGTTGTATCTGGCGGCAGAGGTCTCAAGTCGAAGGAGGATTTTGACAAGGTCATGCTCCCTCTGGCCGATTCTCTGGGGGCTGCTGTCGGAGCTTCGAGAGCTGCCGTGGATAGCGGATATGCCGACAACAGCCTTCAAGTTGGCCAAACTGGCAAGGTCGTTGCACCTCAGCTGTATTTGGCCGTGGGCATCTCTGGTGCCATCCAGCACTTGGCGGGTATGAAGGACAGCAAGGTCATTGCCGCTATCAACAAGGATGGAGACGCCCCCATTTTTCAAATCGCAGATGTTGGTCTCGTCGGCGACTTGTTTGACAAGGTGCCTGAATTGACGGAGAAGATTAAGCAGCAGTGATTTTGTAATATACATTGACGGGTATATCTACACGTGTTTGGTCTCTTGCAATACTACGCGACTTGGCACCCATTCTCTATGACAGCACCTCCAGCATAGCCTTGGTGGATGTAAACTTTTCCCGCACCTTGCCTACGGCTCTGCCCTTTTCTTTCTCTGCTTCATCGATCTTACGCCACTCATCCCATCCGATTCTCTTGGACGCCGACTCGCCTATCTCACCTTGAACACCCTCCCAGCCGGCCGCGGGGTTTGCGTTGGCTTGAGCGAGGAACTGTAGGCCGGATAGCCAATCCTGGACAATGGAGTCACCTGTCTCGAAGGCGTCCTGCATCGTTGAAGCAATCACGCCAGTTGGACCTCGCTTCACCCATCCAGCGCAGTAGACGCCGGCAGATACTCCTGACTGGGTCGAGTCAGAGCCTTTGCCCTGGTCCGTTCCAAGAACTCTGCCACGTCCGTCGTTCATCACGACGCCTCGCCGCTCATCGAATGCTATACCGGCTTCTCCGAGCCCCGGCAATGGAACGGATTTGTAACCGATAGACCGGAAAACCAAGCTCGATGGCACTACCAGTGTTTCCCCTGTGAGGCGCGCCTGGGCACCAGGGTCGAATTTGTGAGACAGTTCCGTTCGTTCGAAAACGGTGCTCCCGACGTCAGACGGGGCCGTTTCACTGGCTCGGAATTCAACAGGGCTGAGGCAAAAGTCGAGTGACCATGACTTAGTAGCATCTTCTGGGCGAGCTGCAGAGCCCTTGGCGACCACCTCCATCAAGCGCCTCGCTGCTCTGGGCAGGGACTTGATATCCGGGGGAACGAGGGTCTTGTCCACAGGATGAAATGCGACATTTTGGGTTTTCATTAGCTCCCTGGCCTCCTTAATGGTGAACGCTGCCTGGACAATGGGGTTAGCCTAAGATCTCTACCCTCGCGGAAATAGCCAGTACACTCACTTGCATCGGCCCGCGTCTTCCGACGATGCGGACTCGTTTAACACGGGAGGTTGCAAGCTGAGCCAGTGCCTCTTCCGTAATATCGGTCCGCCGTAGAACGTCAATGTCTTCGAGAAGCATCCTAGCAACATCCAGAGCCACGTTGCCCTGGCCAATAATGACAGCCTCCTCGCCCTTTGTTAGATCCGGCGCCAGTCCGGCGTATTCTGGAAGCCCATTATACCAGCCCACAAACTGACGGGCCGAGTACACACCCTGAAGATGAGACTCTCCCGGAATGCCGAGGGTTCTGTCTTTGGCGGCCCCGTACGCCAGCAACACGGCGTTGTAGTTGCGCAGTAACGTGGGGAACGGGACGGTGCAGCTGTCGGGATGAAGGGCCGAGTCGCCAATAGAGACATTACCCATGAAAGAGAAGTTGGACGAGCTTGCAACTTCTTCAAACTTATCTTGGCAATTCTGCCATGAGTTAGTGGTGCGCGCACATTTGCATTTGGAAATGCGTAAGGTCCAACCTTGACCTCGGGATGATCCGGGGCGACTCCAAAACGAACGAGGCCGAAAGGAACGGGTAGCGCCTCGTACATGTCGACCTTAGCTGCTGGTAGTTGTGACATGACGCGGTAAGCGGCGTAGAAACCGGCGGGCCCTGAACCGATGACAGCCAGACGGAACGGGACATCGGGTTGACGGACTTGTCTCGTAGCAGATGCGACTGTGTTCATCGGACGCAACCCCGGGGCGCCGGTGCCCGTCCGCAGGCGGACAAGGGCACGGCAATGAGCCGGGGCCAGTCGGGCCTGGGCTCGGGACAGAAGCATGACACCGGCGGTCAGTGTGTGGGGGGAGGGTCGAAACACAGCGCGGTGTAGAAGGCGACTGCCTACTCAACCAACCGCTTGAAAAGTGTCCAAAAGTGGACGCTAGGAACAGAGCACGACAATGATACTGTTTAGTGAAGGGAAGAGGGAGCCTCGAGACCACTTCAGCATAGGGCGGGTGGAAACAAATTGCAAGGGGAAATTTTGGCAACTCAAGTCGAGAGCGCCGTGACGACGCTGTCAAGCATAGCTCCGGGGCTCGGTCAAGGACTTCCGGGATAACGTAACCGGCGCTGCAGGGCTGGCGGATGTCTCCGGAACATCGATGGATGCACAAGCTGAGCAGCACAGGCTTCGTTCGGTCTTCCAGGTGGTCGGGATGAAAGTCAATTGAAATATGGAATTGCACAACGACCGTCCGCACCAACGGGTCGAGGTATCTTGAGACTGTCGTGATAAAAGCATGACGGCACACGGGACAGACAGACTGACTGACTGACTACTGTAATTAATACCTTACGATGCAAGCAAATCTCGATTC
Source organism: Colletotrichum lentis (assembly GCA_003386485.1). NCBI lineage: Eukaryota > Fungi > Ascomycota > Sordariomycetes > Glomerellales > Glomerellaceae > Colletotrichum > Colletotrichum lentis. Next base: position 3,043,483 of record NWBT01000039.1, read on the forward strand.
CTGCCGAAGTCTGACACCCAGGCACAAGACACCTCCCTACCGTAGTACCGATCCCGGTCTAGCGCATCGGGAAGCCTGTGGATACCTGCGTTCCCTTACCCACCTGCGCCGTGGTTCCTGGGCCAGTGCCCGACCCAGTCAGCCAGTGACAACGTTTAGCGCTGCAGCCAAGTCAAGTTCTTGAAGCTACGCGCAAAAAGGCCCTGCGTTGCCTCAGTAACCACACCATTTGCGCTGAGACCCGAACACACTGTCTAAACTCGGCTTGGGCAGCAGATGCATACATCTACTACGTAGGTACACTGTTTGAGTGAGGTTGGTACGAGCAGGAGTACGAGCCTACGAGGGGCGGGCGTCTTGCCTGGCCTGGTTCGGTCTGGTTTGTCTTCTTGGCTGTGCCTGGTTTGGCCATGGTCTCCAGCCGGCTGTTCAACTACCCACCTCATCCCACGTCTCCCACCACCACCACCTGGCCAGGCATTCCCCTCCTTCATCCACATTTCAAGGTAAAAGCAGAGAAAGAGAGATCCTCCCAAGGGACCCTCTTCTCAGGCACGTACGTTCTCGACCAGTTTGAATTCTTCAACGCGGTCCATTGAGCTGGCGGCATTCCAGTCCATTCACTCTCATCAGAGCCTTGTCGCGCATTCCTGGTATTCTACTCTCCTCGAGGCAGTAGTGACAACAAGAGAGCTCCCTCACGATTCGTGTCGCGACTATGGCTCACCAGCCTTACCTGTACAATGCCGTCAGTCATGACCGCGACGCCCGCTTCCCGGAGCCCAAATTCGACCCCAAAGCCGTAACTCGAGCAAGTTGGGAGCCGAAGCCGCGAAAACAGAAGCCCGAAGGTCCTTTGATCGCCTTCAGCCGCCATCCCGAGTGAGCTTATGCCTTCCAATGTCCATGTTGCGCCAGACATACGTCTGCTGGTGTCTTTACAAGTGCACCGACTGACCATGACATCGCAGCGCGCACTTGGTTCTTTCTCACCGATCCAACAACTATGTGTCTCTCAGCCCAAGGACGAAGAGCTGGATCAAATCCATTCGCATCGCTCAGCTGGGGTTGAGGGTCCTCCAACTTTTCGGAGCTGCTGGACTCCTTGCTCTGCTCGTTTTGCTGACCAACATCGAGACCCTTGCTGGCTGGGTCATGCGTATTACGGTTTGTTCTTCGCACCTCTCGTACCTTGGCTTTCGGAAAACTGACGAGTCTGAAGCCGGGCGTCTCCATGTTGCACTGCTTGTACGCCATATACCACCTACAAAGACCCGCCGGCGGCCGCAGCCCGGCCTCCTCCACCGCTTATCAGTTGTTTGCCAGCATCTCGGATCTGGGCGTCATGCCCTTGTACGCGTACGGCGCTCTGAGCACCCACAGCAGCGGCGCTTTGTGGAAGACGAGGTTGGCCGACCAAAACCTGCTGGAATATTTCGTCCCTGCCGTGTTCTACACCTTCATCGGCACTGGAGGCTTGCACCTGATCTCCTTGTGCATGTCCGTTTGGCTTGGCTTCATGTTTCGCAAGATCACCCAGCTGCCTCCAGACATGAACCCACTGGAAGACCACCTCACCACTCGGGCCAAGCACCAGAGAAACAAGTCTAGTGTCGCGACGTCTACGAGCGGTGAAAGCGAGAAGCGGATGTCGACGCCCCTCGAGGACCGTCGTCGATCCGGCGCCCCGCACGTGGATGTGTCTCGACCGTCAAGTATTCCTTTTCAGCGAACGCGAGCTGGCTCGGATGTTTCCAGCTTTACCCGTGACTCTCGAACCGACCTGTCCAGCGGCCGCCAGTACCAGATCACCACAGGAGACTCGTCACGCAACTCGGCAGCTGTCAGCGAGTATGTACGCATGTCCGCGCCTCGATCTGCGTACGGTGGTTCTTACACCGAGGTCCCACTCCACGAAACGAACGCTCCGTCATCTCGACCATCTATCCCCCCCACTGCCGCACCGTCTACAGACGATGGTCGCGGTGCCGGCAAATTCACCGAGACCTGGTTCGCAACGGACTCACTAGTATCGCGCACCCAGAGGCGTAACCGTGCAATGGACGCGGCGGCGCTCACTGGGCAGACGAGGACAAGCAACAAGGCGTATGAGGCGCTCGGCCAGCGTTATAACGCAGACGACTCCGGCTCGGAGCGCGACGAGAATGAACTTGCCGGCAGCGACTTCGAGAATGACTTTGGCTATTCCCCTCACCCAAATCCACTGGCATCCAACCCTCACGCCACTTCCCCAAGAACCAAGACGTTACATTACTCCTTGAATGACACAGCACTGTCAGAGGTGGCCCTGAACTCGGGAAAGGTCCGCGGCACAAACGACATCGCCGAACGACCTTCCTCGCTTGCCCTGAAGGTCTGGCCAAGAAACCGTGACAGCTCCATCCAACCCGAGTCCGATTTCTACTCAAAGCCCTACGGTGAGCTGAAGCCCGCGACGCCGCCGGTCATGGTCGGGAGCAGTCGTCAAGTGTCGTCCGGCACCGACTTGGAGACGAACCAATACTCGTCACTATATGGACGAAGGAACGTAAGCGGCAAGGTCGCCGAGGAGGGCCTCGTAGGAACAAAAGGTGGCTACTCGCGCTACAGCGTGATGTAAGGATGATTTAGTGGATAGAAACATTCGTCTGCGAGCAACGAAAGCGAAGTGACTCAGGTCCACGAGAGTTATGCTTTTACGGCGTTGACGTTGAATTAAGGGCACGATTTACGATGTCAAGTCGAATGTAACTGTAGGGTAGATTGGCTTTGCCAGAACAAACGAGGAGAGAACGAACACAGTTGATACCCTATGCGGACCACTACATCGCAGTTGATGTGACACACGCTTTGTGGGTTGGTCGGCTGTCAAAGCTCAGCAGCATCGAATTCATCCCAACTACCTACTAGCCAGAGCAGCCTGCGTATCCTAATCACTTTTGGCGCCGAGTTTGTTGGTACTGATTGGAATACATGACTCCTGTCCTCCCCCCCCCCCCCCTTNGATGGCCACAAAGGAGAACGCAGCCAAAGTTGTTGCAGGCACCGGCTCGGTGAAATACGCATTGTAATACAACAAACACCTGTCAATTCCGAGCATACTTGGCCCAGCTGACCCGAGGCTCGGCCTCTTTCCATCCCATGCCGTCCCAGGGGCTAAGACCACTCAGGTGCCTCATCGTCGGCCGCCCATGCGGACAGTTCCAAGGTTTGTCCAGCTCACCCATGTGGCGCACCAGTTTCTTCATCTGCCGCTGCGCCAAAGCCTTGCCAATCATGACACTGCTACGGCACGCCCTCATGGCGAACATGGAGCGCACCTTGGATGGCCGCGGGACGGACGAGCTGGTCTCGGTCAGGTGGTGGTCGCCAAGGAGAGACACGAGCTCTTCAAAGTCGGACAGCGTGAAGGTCGTTTCACGGCTCAGGGGTAAAGCGAGAAGCTTGCACCTGGACCCCACCGGCTGGTCGCCTGAGCTATCTACACCGACCTTGAAGCCGTTGACGTCTAATGCCTGAATGTTCTCCATAACGATTTCTTCCTCCAAAGCCGTAAGTTCCAGCTGTTTGGGATGCACCAGTCGTTGTGACTGTACGACGGTCGTCGACTGCAGCCTTTCGAAGTTGTATTTTTCGTCCGAAGCGTGTTGGTCAATGATAAATAGTTCATCGTCCCCAGAGATGCCGCCATCTTCATCTCTCGGTGCGTGACGAACGGCAATAATGAAGCCTAAATTGAACTGACCGACAATGGTCATCTTAGCAAAGTCTGATTTCGATATGATGAGGGACAGGACTTCTTCGGGATCTTCTGCATCGATACCAGAGGTCCCAGTGAGCCGGCTATGTTCCGGAGTGGCACGCTCGAGTTCTGCTTTCCACGCCAGAGCGTGAGACTGCAGATCGGCTACATCCACCTTCAAGTTTTGCCTGTGCTGTAGAGTGGCGTCTTTGCGTCTGATACCCCCTTTGAGCATATGAGATCTGTGATCTGTGACGCTGGGTTGCCCGAGAGAACCATTTGGACCATCGTCTTTTGTCGTTGTCTGTGCTGATTTAATGTTGCCACCTGACGGTTCTTCGGCCGTTGGACTTGAGAGCTCATCGGCGACGTTTGAAACAGCCGGTGAACTTTGCTCGTCAGCAACATTGTACGTTGGCTCATCCAGGTACGAATTATTCGGTTGGCTGCCCCTGTTGGACCCTTCGTCGTCCGAGTCCGCGTCCGCGTCAGGACCGGTTTTTGGTGCCAGTTCGGCTCTTCCTCCATTGCCCTCTTCCTGGTTACTCGACCGAGCTGCCGAAAACATCTGGGTCAGACGTGAGCCAAAGGAGACATTTGTTGTCGTGGACATCGTTAATGGTCTGAATGCGGTCGTCCTTGACGTTATTCCCGGCAGGGATGACAGCTCCGACCCAATCCTTGCTCTCTTGGGTGTGGCTTCGACGGAGTCTGTGACTGTGCTGTCACCAATTGTAACAGTCGCAACGTCCCGTGATGGCCGCTGGTGTGGCAGAGGTGTCGATGAGGACGCAAGAGACCCATCTCGTGGCGTTCGAATCGGCGTTATGGCTGGAATCTGGGCCTGTGCGTTGTGCTTCTTGCCATCTCCAGGACGCAGGTCGTTATCAGTGCCATTTTTGTCGTCCGTCTCGGCAAGTCGAGCATTAAAGTCAAGAACACGTCGTGGTGTTTCGACAGCGACGACAGATGGAGCCTCGGGCTGGCTCGCCTTGTATTGGCGCAGTTCCCCAGGAGCCCCGTCTTCCGACCCAGCCACTTGGGATGTATGAGGCGGTGCCAAATCTCTCGCGTCCTCATCATTGGCAAGAGAGCTCTGAGATCCAGATCTTGTGCCCTGTTCGTCGTGTCCTACGGTGGAATCGTCTACTGTTCGTCCGATCCACCGACTCATCAAGCTTTGTGACTGGAGCTCCGCATAAGTGAACGTCCTGGATTTCGAGGTACGAGCTCTCTGGGCTGGCTTGTTGCGGGAGCGAGGTCGAACTTTGTCCTCGTTGTCGCTGTCGTGTTCAGAGCCGGACTCAGTGCCAGGAGCCGGGCTTGCGGTCCGTTGTGGGCTTTCATTATCAGTTTCGGGTTCGTCGTTCCGAGAAACCGTCGTTGTCTTATTTGGCTGCACCTTCTGCGTCAACTGTTGGGCGGCCGGAATAGAGTAGTCCTGGGACTGAAAAAGAGACGCTAACTCTTCCTTCAAAGACTCCAACATGCGGTTTTGGTCATGCAGCATGATGGTGCGTTTATCTGGGCTGACGTTTACATCGTACAAATGGGTATCAAGTTGAATGTCTGCAAATATGAAAGGGGACTGCGATGCATTATACGCCTTGTACACCTCGTTGAATACCTTGGCAAACTGAGGTAGCCCGCAAGGTCTGCCGTTGACGAAAAACATTTGTCGATCAGGAGTCTGACGACCTTCTCCGTGGGCCGGCCGACTCACGTATCCTCGGACGCGAACCTCGGTAGAAGCCTGCTTGTCCTTGGCAATAGACTTCAAACCGGGCCCAGCAGTAGGCTCAAACTCGAGAGGCAAGTCGAGTTGGACCAATACTGTCATGGTCTTGGCGCCGAAAATGTTGACGAGGTTCTCGCGCGTGGTAGGATTGCCTTTTGTAGAGAAAAGGACGATACGCTTCCCCTTGGTGGGCTGCTGCGAAACCGAGAACTTGACACCTGTTTGAATACAGGCATACTGGTTCAGGAGGGCGATGACCTTGTTCCATTCCCGCTTGATGTTGCGCTGTAGTTCGCGGCGGCGCACGGGAAGGTTGTGGAAGAGACCCTCAACGATGACGTTGGTACCTCTTTGGGAGGCGACGACGTGCGTCTCCTTGAGCTTCCCCGAGGGCTCAAAGTCGAGTTTGGTGCCTTTTGGAACATCATCGGCCATGCATGTTACAATACTGAACTGAGACAGGGCACATAACGAAGACAAGGCCTCTCCACGGAAGCCGAAGGTCTGAAGAGTAGCGAGGTCGGAGTAAGTTGAGAGCTTGGAGGTGTAGTGTTTCAGTGCGATGGTCTCGTAGTTGTCAGGGGATATGCCCGAGCCGTTGTCCTGCACTTCGATAGAGTCCAGCCCCTGGTTCTTGAAGCGCACGTCTGGTGGATTACAGAGACGCATGTCAGCTTCGCCGGGAAGCGAGGTGTTGTTCAGCCATACCTATGCTAGAAGCGCCAGCGTCAATGCTGTTCTCTACCAATTCTTTGACAACAGAGCAGAGGTCGACGATGACTTGGCCGGACTGGATCTGGTGTACCTTTCGGGAAACACGGGTCAGTATGGCCAAGGGCGGCTTTCCGTCAGGGGTGAGATCTTGGGGGGGGGGGGGGGGNCTCTATGGGCTTGATTGTAGCCATTTTCACGATGCCTGTACGTGATGTTCAGAGCATCACTTTTGTTCTGCCCACGCGATCGTCATCGGCAAAACAATTTGGTCTTCACCCAACGATGACTCTTGCAAGAGAATTCGTAGACCGGACACCTCTAGGGCGAAGAGGTACGTTGGATTGAAGCAATGGTGCGTCGAGAACGTCACCAACCTAGGTATCAGGTGGTGACTCGCGTCAGGCGCGTGATGGACGCGTAGAGCGACGGCCCACTACACTGTAAAAGGACGCACAGTGCAGATATCGATTCTTAGTAAGTATTGCCAGTCAGGACCCCCCCCCCCCCCCCNGTACCTATCTTACTTAGGTCTACTCCGTACCTTACCCCGTACAAGCACTATTGCTCCTCCTGATGATCATGGCGCGCCAAGCCGTCAAGTTCGACTCCATCCAGGCTCGTCCCACATGAGAAAAAAAGGCTTGACTGTCGGGAGTTGCTCGAGAGGGTGGGCGGGTGTGAGTGTCCTGCATATGCCATTGTTTGGTCGATTTGTCTCCGAGGACTTCTTTTCCATTGACCATAGGTTTTAGATAAACGACTGAGCACTGAACTGCCAGAAGCGTGACGGAGTTTATGGAGGAGCATTAAGAAATGAGATTTACTTTGGTCAGCAGACCGCAGGACGCTCGACGTAGGCACTATTGCGAAGCCGCTCCCTCATCTCGGATGGGTCGACTGAGCATTTCGTACGGGTCCCGTTTGATTTCCTTTCTCTGGGACTCGAAAAACGCCACTCGACGAGTAGTCAAACCAAGTCGGCTTCTTCATCTTGTCCAGAATATCCGTAGCGTGCGGGGAACGGCGGACGGAGAAATGACCATTATCCGCCTCCGTGGGATAGCTATCCTTGTTCCATCCAGCAAGCAGATGCTTATCGTATGCAATCTGACCAGTGGCCGAGTATTCTCCCAAACGGACACGAGCAGATACCGTCTTTGGGGG
>NWBT01000039.1:3050858-3099816 GCA_003386485.1 Colletotrichum lentis
GGGGTTAACTAGGCAGCCAAGGTAACTCCGAAACTCGTCATCAACCCACAACCAAACGCCATGTAGGATGGATGATTGCTGTTTCGGCCACGGCGATCCACTCTGCAGACACGTTATACTATGTATATTGCATGGCTCCCGGCGCTTCGACGGCCGACGGGGGCCCTGGTGGATTCTGTACCACGCAACGATGGTGTGGTTGGTCAGCTCTCGTTATTCGCGAAGATGATGGAGCCCGAAAGTCCCGATCGTGGGGACAGGTGGTTTTGGTGTTGTCCAACTAGCTATCAGAAGGGAAAGGCGCAAAGTTGAGAAGCAACGCTCCCGCGCTTGTGCTTTTGGCCATGCATCGCAGCAAACGCAACAGCGTGACGTCCAACGACGACAACAAGACATATATCTGCGCCAGCCCAACCCAGCCCGACCCAAGCATAGCACAGAGGTCAGAAAGGAAAAGTGCTAGTGCGATATTGTATTACCCGAGAAAGATTGCCTATGGCATGGTGTGGGTAACATGGTGTGGGTAACATGGTGTGGGTAACATGGTGAGCCGCAGAAAGTTGCTAGCAATTTTGAATCAGATTGCTGGGATGCATGTTGTTGACGAGTCTAGATCCCGATCTGGTGGTTGCTTTGGTTCAGAAAGCGTTTGCAGTCTTTACGTAGTACCTCATAATGAGTCAAACCATGACGACAGCGCCGAATTGCGGCCCGAAGACGAGAAAGAGGGTTAAGCTCAGAGTTGCAGATCCAAGGGTGGTGTGTGTGTGTGTGCGTGTGTGTGTGGAAGCGGACTTGGGAGAACAAACCAAAGCAGCTGCCATCCATGTACATTGTATCTGGGCGAACGGGGAGGGAGAGAAAAATGACAGTGAGCCGACTGGCGCAGACACAGCGTTTCCTGGAGAAACAAGAGGAAAACGTTTCATGTCACATTGAGGGAACCATAAGCGGTTGTGAGAACCAGGGATGCCGGGCTAGCCCAAAGGGCAACAAGCTTGCAAGAACGAGTGAAAAACAACAGCCAAGTAAGTGCATGCATGTGTCGTCTTGTGCGAGTCGAATACACAGCAAGACAAACGGGATTTCAGACATCTGCAGCGAGCGTACCACTTGATGAGTACCTAGGTACCTAGTAGTTCAATATTATTGGCGCTAGGTCCTGAAAAGCTCCTAGCATGACACAGGGCGAGGAGCGACATCGAGTCGAGCCGGGAACTTCGGGATGGATTAACAGAAATATTTTGCCGCAAGGAGCCATTTTCCCAAAGGCTGCGGCGCCTTCTTCTACCCCTTTCTTTCCGCTGGTCTTGAGTGTCTACTCTCATAATGGGAGGGATAACTACCTGTACTCCGTACGATGTACCCATATCTTTTTTTTTGGGGGGGACCCTAAATAGGTAGCTTCAAAGGGGGATAGCGGCTGCTAAGAGTATCGCGCTGCAGAGCTTGTCGGAACGTTGACACAAGGGGTCCCTTATCAGAATTGTACCACGGACAGTGTAGTTAGATACGACATCAGTACTTGAGCCCACCAGTGATAGCAGCAACAGGTAGTCTGGCACCTGCACTACCGCTGCGTCGCCCAAGGAAAGCACGCTCGTTTTTCTTCCTTCATTCGTCCCTGCCTCCCGCTACTGCTCTTTCTTTGTCGTCGTCGCCGTCGTTTCGCTCCTTAGGTTTCCTCCTCTCTTTACAGCCAAGAGCCAAAATTACGCACACACCCCCTCCCTCGAGGCCCGATCAACGAACGAACGCTTCCTTTTTGTGGAAGACTCGCGCGAGCCCTCTCTACTCATGAAGAGGCGCTCGTCGGGCTTGACCGACGACAGCGACGAACCTCCTCCCGACCCGCCTCCTGCTGCTGATATCCATCACCATCAATACCGACAGCCTACCAGGAGTCGCAACTCTTCACCGCCGCCCCGCGATTCCAAGCAGCCCGCCTTTGCTGCCACTACCGTGGCCGCAGCTGCCGCCGCAGTTGTTGCCGCCTCGAGGTCATCTTCCGTAAGGAGTAGCAGTAGGCTCTCTAGCCACCCCAATTGGAAGCTCGAACATGGCCCAAATGCGAATGGATCACAAGATAACCATTCCTTGACTACGTCTTCCTTGCCGCTACCCCTCTCGTCCCCATCTCAGGCCGCGCCATCGCCAGCCTACCGAAACAATCAGCGCCAACTCCCAAACCACAGTCACTCCCAAGTTATCAGCGACGAACGCGACATCGTCAACCTGCGAGACGACCACGACGACCACGACGATATCCCTCGAGCTGACCAAATTGCAATGAGTAACGAGAAGATGCCCGACGTGCGCTTCGCAGGTCGCCGCTCCCGATCTCGCGGTCCTTGGTCCATCACTATTTTGGCTTTGGCTGTCACCGTTCTTGGCATCACACTGCTTTGCGCCATATTGAATTCCTCTTGGACTCGCCAGCTCGACGCAAAGGGATGTCGTATGTCGTACATGCGGCCCTCTTATATTCGATTGCGGGACTTTGACACGGAGCACACCCGCTTTGCGACAAAGTACTCTTTATATCTGTACCGTGAGCAGGGCGTCGACGACGAAAGAAAGGTTGCCATTGACTCTCGCTCCCCTAGCTAGGCAAAGTACTGATCATTTGCAGTTGAGAGGTGTTCCTGTACTTTTCATACCGGGCAACGCCGGAAGTTACAAGCAGGTTCGGCCGATAGCCGCCGAGGCTGCGAATTACTTCCACGAGTCTCTACAACACGATGAAGCCGCCACGGCCGCAGGCGCTCGCAGTCTCGATTTTTTTACTGTCGACTTCAACGAGGATATCACAGCCTTTCACGGACAGACCATGCTGGATCAGGCTGAGTACTTGAACGAGGCCATCAGATATATTCTGTCTCTTTATATGGACCCACGCAGGTCTGCGCGTGACCAAGACTTGCCGGATCCTACGTCTGTCCTTGTTCTGGGTCACTCGATGGGCGGTATCGTTGCTCGTACCATGCTCATTATGCCAAACTACCAGTCGAACTCGATCAACACCATCATCACTATGTCCGCTCCCCACTCGCGCCCTCCCGTGAGTTTTGACGGGCAGATTGTTAAGATCTACGACGATATCAACGACTATTGGCGACATGCCTACTCTCAAAAGTGGGCCAACAACAATCCATTGTGGCACGTTACCCTTGTCTCGATTGCTGGCGGTGGCTTAGACACCGTTGTTCCCTCCGACTATGCTAGCGTCGAGTCGATAATCCCCGAGACGCATGGTTTCACCGTCTTCACCACCGGCATACCTGGTGTATGGACTAGTATGGACCACCAGGCCATCCTGTGGTGCGACCAATTTCGCAAAGTCGTCGCTCGGGCCATGTACGACGTCGTCGATGTCCACAGATCTTCGCAAACCAAGCCGAGGGCGGAGAGGATGAGGGTCTTCAAGAAATGGTTCCTTACTGGCATGGAGTCCATCGCGGAGAAAAATCTGCCTTCGGAGGGGCCAAGCACCCTGCTCACTCTTGAGGACAGCTCGAATGCGATTAAAGCACAAGGCGAACGCTTAGTTTTGCGACAACTTGGGCGCGACGCGAAGCCGCAAGCCCATTTGCTTCCGGTGCCTCCCCAGGGATCTCCAGAAGGTAGGCGTTTTACTCTTCTAACCGACACCCCGTTGGATAGACCAGGAGAACATGGGAGGCTGGAGATTTTGTTCTGCAGCGTTTTCCCACTGCAACCGGGCCAAGCGACCACCTTGTTCACCATGAACATGGATCTCTCAGAAGGCAGCACTCGGTCGACCAGATTGGCATGCAAGAACGCTGCGTCCGACGCAATCACATTGCCCTCTTCGACACGATTTCGTCACGAACCGTTCTCCCTGGACAACGAGCCGGCGACGAGGCCCTTCTCGTATATTCAGTTCGATATCGAAGACATAGCGGATCATCAATTTGTGGTCATTGTTGACAAAGCTGTGAAGCCGACCGAAAGCTTCGTGGTAGCCGAGTTCAGTGACCACTCTCAGTCTCACAGACGACGGAATATCAGCCTGCGCCGACTCCTCGCAATTGGGATGACGCTGCGACTCCCGTCGAACCGTCCCATGGTTGCGGAAATCAATATACCTACGCTGCAATCCAGCCTCCTAGCTTTCAAGCTGGAGATTGGCAACCAAGCGTGCGGCACCACCCCGGAGCTCTTCTCACCCCTGGTTCGACAGCACCTGGCTCAGCCCTACGAGTCCAAGTTTTTCGTCAACGCGAGGCATGCCAGTATCAGCATGCACGGCGTTGCCCCCTTTGTTCCGCCTCCCCTGAGGCACAAGGGACACGATGAACAGGGCCTCAGTCTTCAATTCTGGACTGATCCGACATGCGAATCCACCATCGAAGTTAAACTAACGGTTGACGCATTGGGCAGCTTGGGCAAGCTGTACATGCGCTACCGAACCGTATTTGCAGCTTTCCCCCTGCTTGTGGTGACCCTCGTGCTTCGCAAGCAGTTTCGGGTTTATGATACCACCGGGACGTTCATCTCCTTTTCCGAGAGTCTCGACCTCTGCCTGCGGCAGTCCGTACCTCTAATGCTTCTCTCTCTGACGTTCCTTTCGTTGTCAATGACAGGATCCTGGTCGTCAGGCCCGGCTGTATTTTGGCATTGGCGCAACATAACGTCAACAGGAGCCGATTTCCACAGCAACGACCTTCTCACGGGCACACAGGATCCCTTTTTCTGGTTCTTGATCCCTCTCATTGGAGTTGTTTGCATCGGTGTATGCGCAGTCCTTCACTATGTCACCCTGGCCTTGACTCAGCTCCTTGGCGTCCTGTACGCGTTGGTGGCTCTCCAACCCTTCGGCCAGGCGCGAGATGAGCGCCGACGAGTGCAGTTGCCAATTTTTGTCACCTCGTCTCCTCGACGACGCATGGTCACCACGGCGGTTCTTCTGTTCCTGGTGTCCACCTTCATCCCTTACCAATTTGCGTACTTGGTAGCGTGCCTCGTCCAGCTCTTCACCGTTGTTCGCGCACTGCGGATTGCCTCAGAGCTCAAGTCTGGGACGAACTACGATTTCTACCATTACGCCCACTCGATTTTGCTGCTCATGCTCTGGGTGCTTCCTATCAACCTGCCAATTCTGGCTGTGTGGATTCGCAACCTCGCCGTTCATTGGCTTACACCCTTCTCCTCGCACCACAATGTCCTCTCTATCATGCCCTTCATCCTTCTCGTGGAGAACTTGACGACGGGAAAGATGGTGCCTAGAGTCACCGGGAGGATGAGACATCTCACCAGCGTGCTTCTTTTTGGTACGGCCATTTACGCTGCCATTTACGGCGTTTCCTACGCCTACATGCTACACTATCTTGTCAACCTGATAGCGGCATGGTTGGTTGTGATCCATTCGACCGCTGATAACTGGCCTTTCGCTGGGTTCAGTTCAATATTCGAAAGCAGCCATCTCGAAGCCCGGAAGCGTGGCAAGACGCCTTGACGGCGAAACCGACACCCGTTGTTTTGGAAAAGGGCCATAACATTGGCAATGCCAGCTCGTTTGAGGAAGAGATTGAGCTTCCTACAAGCCGACTTTCAACTTCACCGTTCTTCATGGTGTATATACGATACATGCGGTCCGCTCGACGGACTTACTTTTAATATGGATTCACGACGTTGAAAACGCGGAAACCTTTGTTTCCTTGGTATAGACAGTTTCAGCTATTTGCGATCGACGTTAGGACTGGCTTGGTATCGACGTTTAGGGCGGATATTCCAGGCCTTTGGCCACAACGCATTAGCGTTGGCACAATGTTTCTGGGGTTTTATCATTTTGTTCGTCTGCATCTTGCATCGGTTGGGGAGTTTGTACGGTTCGCGCGTTGAGGCTGGAGGCGTCGAAACAAACACGAACATGTTTCCCTACGAAATGTCTCGGAAGCTCTTTTCTCTTGTTCTTCTTCTGCCTCTGCCCTCTTCACCTTTTGCCCGGCAGATATCAGTCCTACAATTAGGCTTCCGCCTTGACAGGTGTTGCCGCATGACGGACTATAGGGTGCAAAAGGGGGGGCTCCTATTCTCACGGTATTGCGTAATGCCAAACGGAGGTCTAGCTTTTCTTGCTATTTTTCTTTTGGGCGTTGGAGCTCCGACGATGATTTTAATCTAGTAGCGACCGAGATGCAGCTTTACGTTCTTCATACAAGTGGTAGGCATGCGCAGGTTAGAAGCGCACATCAGCAGAGAGAAGAAGGCTAGGGGAACGAAACTGGGGAGGGGATTGATGGAGAAGAGGAGCAAGAGGAGGAAGTGATGGCCGGCCCAAAGAAGCGCGCGGAAGCTGTCGATGACGGTGGTTGCTGCCCAGAACGAATGCGATTTGCTAAATCCAAGCTTGGTCCCCAAACCCCCGCTTGTGACCTTGGTACGTTATGTATGTGTTTTACGTTTTGGGCCCGGTCTATGTGATTGGGTTCGTCTGACGCCTCGCTCATATTGGCAGCACCTTGAAAGTCTCAAAATATAGCAGCAGCTGATAGAGGGTCCCGTAGCAAAGATTCAGAATAACACTTGTCAGCCTGTCTAGATAGTGAACGGTACATCATCGCGTGCCAGCAAAGCAGCCTAAAAACGCCTTTCCTCCGTCTATCTCTTGCCCCACGGCCGTCGCATTGTGAAGTGCCCTACAATAGCATCATCCCGCTCCAACTCTGATGAAAGGGGGTTTTGTCTCATAGCGCAAGACAGGTCCCTAGGGGTTGGAACCTCGCCGAAAGTCGGGAAGCATCGTATCCTCCCTCTTTGTGATGCCCACGTTAGCAATACCTGCACCAGATAAGTACATTTTAGTCATGCTGCTCGGCTTTGCTCTTTTCTTCCTTGGCCCATTTGACTCGCTGGTGACGGATGACCCAGAGCGTGAGGAGCAGACCAACGGAGCATGCTCCAAGCGTCATGAGGTATGCTGCACGGTAGCATTCGAGCCCGTCGTGGCAAACACGTTCGCCGTTGGGTCCGAGAATGCTATGCTTGTCGTAGATCTTTCCGTAGAAAATGTTGAACACGTTGCCGGAAACGACAGGCGAGAGCGTCATCAGACCCCAATTTTGGCTGAGCCCGTGAATTCCAAAAGTTTCGGCAACGATGGAAGGGAACACTCCAAAAAGGAAGCCGTAGGCGATGCCAGAAAGCCCAGAAACCAACCCAAGTAAATGAGGGTTGATGACGTGGAGAGCCAGAATTTGAGCGACGAAGAAGACGACACTGGACGCTACTAGGCACCAGACTCGACTGCCGTGAAGTACCTTGACAATGAAGTCGGAACCAACACCTGGGCCGTTCAAATCAGCTCGCGTTTCGATATTAGCAAGGATTCTCGGATGACGGCCGTACGTACCGCTGAGGAGTCTGCCGGCAAAGCTACAAACAGATAGTATGGATACATGCATCTGTTGCTTGGTAATGAGGTATGCCTCATCTACTGACTCGTCCCAGTGACGCCAAAGTGCTTTGACGTCATTTCCAATGTTGCTGGAGGGATTGATATTAGCTCTAGACGGCGGGCAGTCTTGGAAAACTTGAGACTTACTTGATAGTCATCAGACCAATACCGGTGAGGATTCCCATGACGATAAACAACTGCCAAAAATCGACCTCACACAGAAGTGCCCAACCCCGAATATCTACTCGATGAGAACGATCCAGATCAACACTACTCTGTACAAAAACATCACCAGGCATAGAGGAGGAGCTCGACACCAGCGAGGACGTCTCATCGGGCTCATAATCATCGGCATCGATATTTTCGATTTGCGCCTCATCGGCCTCGCGTGACGGCGCAGACGGTTCGCTTTCTGGATGAACCGGCTCGTAGTCGATGGTGGAGTTGATTGTGGTAGTAGTAGTAGTAGTAGTGGTGGTGGTGTTGGCAACTTTAAGCGACGTACCAGGTTCAGTCAAGGCAGTACGATGTCCATGGTCAGAGAGGTTGGGCTTGACCTCTTCCGAGGACGTACGGCGAAGATGCTGTGAGCTAGATAAACCATCGCTGGCGGGAACGCTGTGGTAGCTGGAATGTGGCCAGACGCGCAGGAAAAAAAACCCGATGAAGGTCAGGCCGCATGTTCCAAAAGAGAGCAGGGCCAGAAAGGCACTAGTGTTGCCTGGGAAAAATACCGTGCCAAAGGTCGAGAAAAAGAAGGCACTCAGACCAAAAGCAGCCAGGGGAAATGCCGTTGCGGTGCCCCGATGGTGCGGCCAGTTCAAGGCAGACGTCTTGACGGCCGCCGCGAAGGCCAGACAGCCGCCGAGGCCGGTCAAATAGGAAAAGAAGCATAGAAGCGGCACGGGAGCAGCGGCACGGTCGTAAGCGATGTGGAAAGGGAAGTACCCAACGGCGAGCAAGACAGAGCCGAGAATGACTGCAGAGCGAGGTCCTTTGTGATCAACGAGTATGCCGACGGGGACGCCCAATGAATACATCCCCAAATTAGCGGAGAGGCCAATGACGTTCGTTTCGGTCGAGGAAAGCTTCAATCGCTCAGCGAATTGAGGTGCCCATGCTGAATAGACGTACTGAAGATGGCATGTCAGCAAGCTATTCGACCCTGGCAAGTGTGGAAGACGAGGTGATAAGGTAAACGGTTTGATCGCGCCAACTCACGTTGGTACCGCAGGCCAGAGAGATAACTGTAGCTGCGACGCTGGCAACCAGGCGCGCGCGATGGAGCTGCTTCTCTCGTTGATTCGTCATGTTTGCCGTAGGTCCGGAGTCGAAGAAGAGATCCGGCCTCTCCAAGTATCATGCCTCAATTTCCAGGGTGGAGCGCGGAACACAATCGATCGTTCGGTGGCTGGCAACGGCGATAATCGGCATTCAGAAAGCGATGGCGGCAATGGTTTGGAGTCTTCGCCTCTTGTTGGAGTCAATATGTAGCAGGTATGATTGGTTCAATGCACTATCGGAGGCGCAGAGTTCATAGCTATACGGACGAAGCCAATAGCATGCAACATGAAGAACAGGCGGCGGGAGACGATTCGAAGTCTGTTGTGAGTAGCAGGACAGGAGAGGGGAGGTGAGCAAGATTAATAAGAAGAACAAGAGCGGAGTTGTTGGGTGGTAATCGCAGACGGGAAACGAAATCGGGACGATGCCGGATCCCTTATCTTTTGAGTCGGAAATCAGTGAGTGGTCCGAGGGACCCATCCTTCCGACCGGGAAGGTAACGGGAAATAAGGTAGGGAAATGGGAGCCCCCTGGCAGCTCCTTAGTTGGAGTTGTGATGCCGTAAATTCACAGCCAAATAGCCTAACAGGCTACGTAACGAGTACCAATGACGGCACGGATATTACATATTGGATACGTAAGGGGCTTCGTACCCAATACATACACTTGTAGTAGGGAACTCTGAGCAACCTTGGCTCGATGCTGTGCGGCGTGCTGTGCCAGGCATGTGTCAGCCGGACGGGGCCGGGGCCGTCATCTCTTCTTCTTCAGTGTCCCACCCTCCTGACAGACCTTGAAACCTATTCCGCATGCTCACACGCACTGGTACTGACAGCACCGGCCAGTCGAGCACCGCCAACACGGTTCGCCTTAGCATGACCTTATGACGCTAGCTATGCGCGCGACAGTAGTTGTTTGTCTTATATCTCAATCAGGTTTGGTTCGCGCTACACATGGGAATGAGTAGGTCAGTCATTTGACCTCGTTCAAGAACATCCTACATTGAACGCTAGCTGGCGTATGTAGTCGTCGCGTGGCTGGGAACTTCCCCCGTACTGCGCTTCCCCCGTACTGCGCTGTAAAGAACAAGTTGGGCACACATCAGTACGGATGAACTGATTTAAAAAAAAAAAAGCAGTTTGGCCGATTCATACAACCCCACAACGGGCCTGTCGTTTATCGACGATGCTGTTTGACGGTGGGAACTTCAAGATTCTTGCAATCGAGGCTTCGTCCCCCCTTCCGTCTCGACCCTTGATAGGAAAGATAACATAGCACCGCGCTGATTTGCAGTGTGCAGAACAAATACGACGAGAGGTATGGGTTCAACCGCGACACTAAAAGCAGACTTCGCACTCAAGATAGCACAACTATGCCGTGCCCAAGACAAGTGTCCGGACTCTGGGAGGGACTCTACTGTTCGAGATGTCGGGATACACGAATCGCACTGCAATCTTTGACCCTACGTACAGGGGCGGGTGCGCCGGAATGGAAGGTGGTTCGAGCGCCGCGGATCCGTTTAAGATGCCGGAAATCGGTGCATCGACGACGATGATTGATGGCCGACTTCGGCGGAGAAACCTGGGGTTGGGTCCGGGTGGGAAGGTGCCACATGACATGACCCACCCGGTCCCACTTGGGCTAGCGTTTCTGGGGACTACGTAATCTCACGTGCACCCTCAGCCTCGGTCGCCCAGGCCGACGCACCGCAAGGTATCCATCCTCCGACTGCTGTCACGACACCATCAACAATCGCACCTTCCGCCCACCTATCGCGATTTCTGCGCAACGTCGCTTACACCACCAACAACTAACTGCGCATCCTGTACACAAAGGGCACCATGGGGGCGCTGTTATCTTTGCCGCTGATGGCGGTGCCGAGCATTGGCACGGTATGTCGCTTCGCCTCTGGACTGTTTCTTCCATGGTGATAGATCACCGTCAACTAATGCTCTACAGATCATAGGGTTCGCTGCTAGTTGCTGCGGTGCAGCAACCTGCTCAGCTGTATGCAGTGCCTGCGGGAAATGCGGCAACAGGTATACTTCATTCGGTTCTGGGTGAATCGTCCTAATGTTAACTTCGTCCGCAGTGTTGCCACGCGTATTGGCTACGCCCTCATACTCCTCGTTAACTCGATTTTGTCCTGGATAATGCTCACTCCTTGGGCTATCGAGAAGCTCGAACACCTCATGCTTGACTATGTCAAAATTGACTGCCCCAACGGCCAGTGCTATGGCTGGATGGCTGTCCACCGCTTCAACTTCGCCCTTGGCCTCTTCCATCTTATCTTTGCCAGCCTCCTCTTCGGCGTCACGTCTTCCAAGAACCCGCGCGCCGCCATACAAAACGGATACTGGGGCCCCAAGGTCATCGTCTGGCTTGCTTTCGTCGTTGTCTCTTTCCTGATTCCGGACGAGTTCTTCCAGTTCTACGGCGCCTACATTGCCCGCTTTGGTGGAATGCTGTTCCTCATTCTCGGTCTCATCCTCCTCGTTGATCTGGCACATAACTGGGCCGAATATTGTCTCGAACAAATAGAGGAAACCGACTCAAAGGTTTGGCGGACGGTGCTCATTGGCTCGACATTAGGCATGTACCTCGCCTCGCTCGCCATGACCATTGTCCAATACATCTTCTTCGCTGGGTCCGGCTGCTCCATGAACCAGGCTGCCATCACCATTAACCTCCTCCTTTGGATCGGCATTTCGTTCATCTCAGTTCACCCCACGGTCCAGGAGTACAATCCCAAGGCTGGGTTGGCCCAGGGCGCTATGGTCGCTGTCTACTGCACGTATCTGACCATGTCCGCCGTCTCAATGGAGCCGGATGACAAACAATGTAATCCTCTTGTTCGCGCTCAGGGCACTCGGACGACCTCAGTTGTTATTGGTGCTGTTGTTACCATGCTGACCATTGCGTACACCACTACGCGGGCTGCCACGCAGAGTCTTGGACTAGGCTCCTCTGGCGGCATCCGACTTCCCGAGGAGGACGAGCACGACCTTGTCACCCAGCAGCCCAGCGGCCACAGGCAGATGCGAGCCGAGGCGTTGCGCCGGGCCGTCGAAGAGGGTAGCTTGCCGGCAGATGCTCTCTTGTCCGATGACGAGAGTGAGTCTGGCAACAACCACACCCACGGCGACGATGAGCGCACAAGGACCCAGTACAACTACACCGTCTTTCACATAATCTTCTTCCTGGCTACGACGTGGATCGCCACCCTATTGACTCAGAGCTACGACGACCAGAACGCCGATGGCAACTTTGCTCCTGTTGGCCGATCCTACTGGGCCAGTTGGGTTAAGATTGTGAGCGCCTGGGTCTGCTACGCCATGTATGCCTGGACACTGGTGGCTCCGGTTATCCTTCCAGACCGCTTCGATTTCTCATGATTCTTCTCACAGACGCATCATCGAGTCTTGTATTTTACATCCTTCTATTGTTTCAAATCATGGCAGGCCGGAGTTGTTTGGTAAGCCTGTTTGGGGCAGTTTGTGTAGTATATAGCTTTGTACAATAAACAATTGCCTCCCCTTTTTGGTCTTCTTCCGGTCATTCATGATACAGTGGAGGGTATGTATAGCCCGCTGCGACGTATGGCTACCTGACACAACACCATGTTCTAGCACGTGCAATCCCCGCGGGTATGGCGCATCCTCGAGACATGCGTGTACGTGCACAGAGCTCTTCGGGGGCAAGGTGCGAAAGCGGCAAAATTGGTTATTCTGTGCTGAAGCAACTCCATTCGAGTCAGTAGCCGGGTGATATACGCCTTGCTCTTGACCCTCCATCATCAACTTGATCGTGGTGCTCTCCAAATCATTTCCCAAAGATACGCGGTCGAGCCTTATCATGCTGCAAACATAGAGTTTCTTCCACTCTGAACCACAGATCCAGCCAGTTCCAGCCAAGGCCAGGTGTGATGCCTCCATGTCTGGCCACATCTTTCAGGCTTACTGGGTAGACGCGGCAGCATGAAACCCCTCCAGTGTAACGTTGACCGCTCCGGCCTGAACGAGCTGCCAGGACAGTTAGTTTGACTCGCATTGGTGTGATCTGAGATAGTCACTTACAGCTCGGGAGAGATCCTCGATCAAGTCCGTAACATCCTCGATGCCCACGCAGAGGCGGATGAGGTCCTCCGGCATCTGCCTCTCCTTCCGGGTTTTGGCGTCGATGCTGGCATGGCTCATCTGGCAAGGCATACTGATCAGGCTGTTTACACACCCGAAGCTCACGCTAATGCTGTACAGCTTAGCGGCTTCGACAATTCTCTCTGAAAGAGCGGCGTCGCCAGTCTCAAAAGATAGAACGGCGCCGGCGCCACGCGCCATGGACCAGTGCAGGTCATATTGAGGGTGGGACTTGAGTCCCGGATAACGAACCTTGAACCCATGGGACTCAAGGAATTCGGCAATCTGCTGGGCGTTGGCCTGCTGCTTCTCCATGCGGATAGCAAGCGTCTTGATGCCTCTCATAAGGAGAAACGAGTCATTGGGCGAAAGACCGCATCCGGTGGCATTGATGGTGAAGAACAACTTATCTCCAATCGCCGAGTCGTTGACGCCAATCACGCCTGCCATGATGTCGTGGTGTCCAGACAGATACTTTGTTCCCGACTCGTACACAATGTCGGCGCCAATGTCCAGGGGGTTCAAGAGCATGGGCGAGAGCATGGTGTTGTCCACAATGACCAAAGCTTTGTCGTTGGCGTCATGCACAAGTTTGGCAATGGAGGGGATGTCGACAATCTTGATCAAGGGGTTCGTCGGCGTCTCGAGCAGAACCATGGCCGTCTTGTCAGAAATAATGTGGCGAATATTTTCGACGTTGGTGGTGTCGACATGGTGAACGATGATCCCCTGATTCGAAGATAGGTATGCAAGTAGTCGGTTAGTGCCTCCGTACAGGTCATCGCCAGTGATGACCTCGTCACCCGGGCGCAACAGGCGGGTAATGACATCCAGAGCACCCATGCCGGAACCAACGGCGAGGGCTCTGGTAGCGTTCATGATCTTGGCCAAGTGACGCTCGAGGTGGGTGCGGGTCGGGTTGCCGGATCTGGTGTAGTCATATTCGTTGCCACCAGTTGCAGAGGTCTGTTTGAAGGTTGCGGACTGATAGATGGGAATGCTCGAGGCGCCATACTGGTCGTTGTTGTCAGTGTAGACCAGCTCAGTGGCGAGGGCATAACGGCGGCGGCCATTACGAGGGCTGGACGGCGCGGGAGAAGGAGGGAGGTCGTGACCGTCGAGGTCAACCCGTTTCAGAAGATCGCTGGACTTAGCCGCAGCTCCGTTGTTGGGCGGTGTAGACATGATGGGGCTGGTTAACTCGTAGCAAGATGGGGTAGCGTATGCGTGAGAATTGCAGGGTTGACCAATGGAAAACAGCAAGTGCTTCACGTTGTTTTCTTTTGATTGATTCGATGACAAGATGTTACTTTGAGAGCGGAAACGAAGATTTCGTAGAGGCGTCTAAGGATCGAGTACAGTACTACCGCTGGTCTCGTCAAGAGCCAGACTTGTCGCCGCGGACAGATTGAATTGCTGAGCAAATCAATCGTCCAAACGCAGCACCGGCGTACTCGATTGAAGCAGGTGGTTGGCGGGGAGGGCGAAAAGAATTGATGAAGCCGTGTAGGTGTGTAGGAGAAGTTTTACAGCGACGTCGAAGGGGGACCGACGACGGGCTTAACCTAGGAGCGTGTGACTCTACCTACCTACCTATGCTGACAATGACTTCTGTGGGGCCCCGCGGATGACGTGATTTGTCGGTGTGCCTAGCATCTCCCGAAAGTCGGCGATGGCGGGGCGGCCTGAACCCTGGACATGGTGCGGAGGAGCAACGTTGGTATTGGTCAATGCACCTGGGCATGCAGGACCAGGGGCCAAGTAGTGTACGGACGTTTTACACAGCAAAGCTTGCCAGGCACCTGGGGAAAATCAAATGATTGACATGGCGTCTTCTCAACAATATCGTAGTAATTCATGCCCGGAAGAAGCACCCACCACCAGCATAGTCTGGCCCAGGCAAGAGCTACTGTAAGCAGGACCGCGTGCACTTGTGTAAGCTGTCAGCAAGGATCTGGAGCTAAGTTGCCGTCAGGAGAGGCGTGTCCGTTCCCGAAATCAGTCCCTGGCCCCGTTTCGTACTCCTCTTTTGGTGTAACAGGCGCATTCTAAAAGCAATCAGTAGCTTCAAGCCTAACCCTTCCTGTATGCTCATCCCCAAGACTGCCAAGTCCCAGACAATCGCCTTCACACAAAATGTTTTATATGCTAGCTTGTAAACACATTCCCCCAGTGTATGTTTTGTGCTCAAACCCATTGTTTGCTGAACTTTTACCAAACGGTAAATTCATCTCAGCCCAACTCCTCAACCATATCTTCGTATTCATTGGTTGTTGGTGCCTTTGCCGAATGCTTTGCATGGTTGTCCATCAGGATCTGGCCCCCTCCCTTTCTTCCAAAAAAGTCTTCAGTCCGGATACCCCGGAAGTGCTCCGGTGTGATGCTGGACATGGAATTGCCGCTTGCTCGATGCTCTCGCATGTATTCGCGGACCGGCGCCATGGCCGCATCACGGCAGGCTTCCTTAATGTCGCTACCTGACATACCGGCAGTGACTTTTGTGATGTATTCCAGGCTGAATTCCGGATCGGTCTTTGTATCCTTGAGGATGAGCTGCAAAATGCGTCTTCTCTGCTCCTTGCTTGGTAGAGAGACAGGGAACTTCTTGGGCATTCGCCGAAGAATGGCCTCATCGATGTCATGTATCCTATTCGTGGCACCGAGAACGACAATTCTTGCAGGCATGCCTGATGAGTTTGATGACGTCAAACCATCCCACAAAGTCATAAACCTGAACTATTAGCCTGAACAATATCAAGCAGTTCTCATTGTGCTGACTCACTCTGCCTTGACCATTCCACTGGCCTCATGCTCACCACTTCTTCTCGTGCCCAAAACCGCATCAATCTCGTCGATGAAGATAATGGCAGGCTGCATCTTGCGAGCCAGTGAGAACACAGCCCGGACTAGTTTGTTGGAGTCGCCGTACCATTTCTCAGTCACAGTCGAAATGTGCAGGTTGATGAAAGATGCGCCACTCTCGCGGGCAACTGCCTTGGCCAACATGGTCTTGCCGCATCCAGGAGGGCCGTACAACAAGACACCAGAAGGCGCGGACAGAAGTGGCGCCGCATGCGAGTACAAGTGTGGCATGGTGAGAGGATAAATGACGGACTCCTTGAGTTCATCGATAATGTCCTCCAAGCCGCCAATGTCTGCCATGCCTCATTAGCGGAGCCCCGGGTCTCGCATGCCGTGCGGATCTGCGAAGCGCTTACCAGAGAACCCGATTGGAATGTCCTCCGGGGCCACCATTTCCAGAGCAATGAGGTTCTCGTATTCATTCAATACCAGCTCTTCTGGCTTCGGTCCGCGGCGAGGCGCCTTGCTGTCGTCTGACGCGTCTTCGCCAGGCTTGCCGGCATTCTTGCCTTTGCGTAAACGTTCCAGGTGAGCCTTTGCCTGCAATCGTGCTTGCTCGTGCTTCTCTCGATCGGGGTCGGCAAGGGTGTTGGTCAGTGACGACAGGAAGTTCCTTGCGAGATACACGCCGGTTGCCATCTGCAAAGTCATGGTCAGCCTCCTAACAACGCCGCCGCTTCTCTGATGGAGCAGTCTACGTACCATGCCAGCCACTAACAGCAAGTCCAAGGCAAAGTCGCCCAGACCCTTCTTGCGGTCGCCCATGCCAAGGAGTTTTCCAACGGAACCCAGCAAGCGGTCGAGGTCGCCCGTCATCAGTATTGGCGTCGCGGCGAAGGCCCGACAGGAAGTGGTCGAATCTGCAGATGGTATGTGATGTCGCGGTGGGTGGTCGCTGTTGGTCGGCTGGGTTTTCGCGAGGAATCGTCCTCGTAATGGAGAGCGGAACGTCGTCTCGAGGTTGCAGGTCGGCAAGCAAATAGTATAGTGGCTTGGTACATAGGGCGCACCGGGTGACAGAAGACGGCGGGCGGCGGACGACGTGGCCCTCATCCAGAGCCTGAGCCGCATGCACGCCACGCGGTACGGTGCAGATTCTCTGCCCTGTGACCGAGGTCAGCGCGGCCTCCGCACCGCCACACATGCGCACGGTCCATATTTGACCGGGCTACGTGCAGGGGTTGCTCCCGAAACCTTTGTTTACCTTTTCGTCGCAAACTGCTGCTGACTTGCACGGATTAGCACTCAAGCCCCTCTCGTCCCATGCTCCTGGTCGGAATCGTAAACTGCGCAGCTTTTTGCTCCAGACCTCGTGTTTCCCATCGAGAAGGAGCATTGCGACAAGCAGATATTTTCGAACAGCGGAACACGGGCACTCCAATATCGGCCATCTACCTAGGTAGTCCCTATTGTGCACTTTGCGCCAACTAGCCCACTCACCACAACACTCACCTTCCAGCGCGAATGTCTCGTGCTGCTCGGTCATCCAAGTTACTAGCATTGGCGGATTCGGATTCCGACGAACTTTCCGGCCTCGGCGTAAAGACTAGCAGCGGCCGCACGTCTGAAGAACAAAAGATGCCGCCGGCGAAGAAGGCCAGAGGTCGACCTCCGGCTGCCAATAAAGTTAGGAAGCCAACGCAAAGAGCGACGAAAGCTCGCACGAATACCAAGATCGCAGCGGCGGTAGAAAAGGCAGAATCTGCGGACGACGTTGACGCTTCGACCAAGATCCATGGGACTTCTTCGAAGAGGGGGCGCAAAGCAGCAGCGAAGTACAACGGCGACGAAGAGGACATAGCCGAAACGGACGAGGAGGTCACTTCCCCGGTTAAGTTGAGTGTCGCCAAGCCTAGAGGGCGCCCGAAGGCCGTGGCGGCTGCAGCAGCACTATCCAATACAGACGTATCAAAGGGAATACAGGAGTCCGTTGTAAAGCGCACCTCGCCGCTGGCCAAACGAGGGCGCCGCCCCGCGATCAAGTCAACAACGAAGGAAGACTCGGAAATTCCGGAGACACAGCCCGAAGATTTCATGGACGTTGACCCAGAGCTTGATGACGAATTTGAGGACTTGCCGGCACAACGACAGCCTGTCCACCGTTCCAATAGAACCACGGAGAACTCGGGCGTGGAAGCAAATGAGGTGGTACTGAGGCGGCGGCTGGGTGAGACGACAAGAAAGTACG
Source organism: Colletotrichum lentis (assembly GCA_003386485.1). Taxonomy (NCBI): domain Eukaryota; kingdom Fungi; phylum Ascomycota; class Sordariomycetes; order Glomerellales; family Glomerellaceae; genus Colletotrichum; species Colletotrichum lentis. The sequence continues at coordinate 3,068,749 of NWBT01000039.1, forward strand.
ACAATTTAGAGGCAAAATATCGTGATCTTCGGGACATTGGGGTCAAGGCAGCCCAACGAAACTTCGATATCCTCAAAAACGAGAGCGAGGAGCGAGCGAACAGTGAGTACTGAGATGGAGGGCCGCAAAAGGGCGGAGTACTAACCATTTCCAAGCTGCGAATGAACTCATAAGTCACCTCAAGGCCGATCTTGCCGTGCAACGGGACTTGGCAAAGGCGGGACACCAATACCAGAAGCAACTCCAGGAAATGGAAGCGAAAGTGACAGCATTGACCACATCGTTGGCCGAGGCGAAACAAGAAGTGAAGACGCTCTCGACGAGATTGGCCGCGAGCAGGTCTGCTGAAGCTGCAGCAAGTGCCAAGGTGGTTCCCGGCAGTGCTGTTAAGAGTGGAAGCGCCGCTGCTGCTCGAGCTATCGCTAGTTCAGATGCGGTGCAAACGGGGCAACTGAGGGAGGACCTTTATGGCGATCTGACCGGCCTCATTGTCAGGTTGACGAAGCGTGACTCTGCCGGTCAGGTCTTTGACTGTATACAGACGGGAAGAAACGGAAGTAAGTTTCCTCCGTGGCAACAGTGCATCGCATCGTCTTGTGTTCTAACTGCGTCTCCAGCACTTCACTTCAAGCTTGAGGTCGAGAGCGAGAGCTCGGGCGAGAATTACGAAGAAGCACACTTCACGTATAAGCCACAGTTGGACTCAAATCGGGACCGAGACTTGATTGATATGCTTCCTGATTTCTTGGTCGAGGAGATCACGTTCCCTCGACCACATGCCGCGAAGTTCTACGCGCGGGTGATTAAGTCTTTGACAGAGCGCATCGGTTAATCATGTCGGCACGGGTGGTGTTCTTGTCGAGAGTAAAGGCTTTGCGTGATGGCAAGAAGCGTTTGGAATTGGTCGATACGATACCCCATGAGGACTCTGTTTCTTCACACTACTTGGATGTAAAAGGCCTGGCCAAAAAGCCTCGACTTGAGTTGTCAGCTGGACACGGATTATATCTAACAATAGAGACGACGGTTCCCGGATCAAGGCACAGAGGACCAGCCGCCAAGCCACGCACTGTATAGTTTCATCGCGGCCATAAGCATGCGAACCATGCGAAGCAAACAGCGATGTGGATCGTCCAGTTGGCTATCCCTGCTGTTCAGAGAGGTTCCTAGGTACCCACTTATCAAGCCTGAGCTGAACAAGTCTTGACATTGAGAGAGCCTTAGTAAAAGATGATTATTGGGACCTCGTTTGCGTGGTTGGTACATCTTCACAGTAAGGTAGACAGACACCTTGATGTCTGGGAAGCCCGTTCAGGGGATGGCATTCCGGATTACACCATATCATCGAAACTGCATAAAAAGGGGGTGGGGTGGAGGATTGGTCAGCTTGATTACCTTAAGGCCATAGTTACCCAGCAGCCCAGGTAGGCGCTGGCTAATGTTGTATTCAGGTTCAGGCCTTCCCCGGGTAGGTGCAAGTAGCCCTTCCCGCTAAATAGTGGAGTCCCTGGATCTGAATATCAAGCTGGGAACCTCTGACCTTGTACCTTTTGGACCCCTGCACCTCCAAAAAATGGGACGTTGCGGGTTGTCGACGTGTCGCGAAGAGTCCAATAATTTACGCGTCGATGCAACAATCGGGACGGGTCGAACCTGACTGTTCGTGAGTGTCACACTGAACGGATCGGCTGTGCTGCCCATCTCCCATGGGGTTAAAATAAATAAAACCCGCCTCCAAGGAGAAATTCAAGGACCCAGCGCCGCGCATCATCGACAAACTCCGGGTAGCAATGCGTCACGAAGCCAGATGAATGCGCCTCCACTCCCTTGCGTAGAAGAACCCCCTGGTCCCCTTTTCACTTCACTCTCAAACCCCGGTCATCTCGCGCGACGACTTGAGCGCAGAACCGGCCGCCGAACGAGCTATATAACTGGACCTGTCCTGGCGAGTCTCTCCCCGGGTCATTGTCAGCTCGGCTACTCCCACACCTGTCAAGGAGCTCAAGCGACGCGACAACGCGGCACCGAATACTCGACGAGAGGCAAGCGCAGTGCGGCCACAGGAAGAGTTCCTACTCTTGGCTTCTCTGTCCGCCATGGCTGTCTCTTCGCGCGCCGGCTTTCTGGCCGTTGCAGTCGTCTTCCATCTTGTCTACATTTACTCCATTTTCGATATTTACTTTGTCAGTCCAATCGTTTCGGGCATGAAACTTGTCCAGCTTGACCGGCCCGACCATGTCAAGGCTCCTGCTGATCGCTTGGTTTTATTCGTTGGTATGTTCCCATTCTACTCCCCACGTACCCGGGGCGAACATGCGAGCAAGCTTCTAACACTTCAACTTAGGTGATGGCCTGCGAGCCGACAAGGCCTTCCAGTACTTCCCAGAGCCCTATCCCGAATCCGAGGGCGACCTGACCCCACGGCCTCTGGCCCCTTTCCTGCGATCCCGCGTCTTGGAGCACGGCACCTTCGGCGTGTCGCATACGCGCGTGCCCACCGAGTCTCGCCCCGGTCATGTTGCGCTCATCGCTGGTTTATACGAGGACGTCTCGGCAGTTGCGACTGGCTGGAAGCTTAACCCGGTCAACTTCGACAGCGTCTTCAACCGGAGCCGCCACACTTGGAGCTGGGGCTCTCCCGACATCCTTCCCATGTTCGAGGAAGGCGCCGTCCCCGGTCGTGTCGATTCCTACACCTACGGCCACGAGTTTGAGGACTTCAGTCAGGATGCTCTGCAGTTGGACTATTGGGTTTTCGATCACGTCAAGGAGCTTTTTGCCGAAGCGGCCAAGAACGAAACCCTAGATGCTGCCCTCCGTCAAGACAAGGTGGTCTTCTTTCTACATCTTCTTGGGCTAGATACCAACGGACACTCGCATCGACCCTACTCGAAGGAATATCTCAACAACATTAAGGTCGTGGATCAAGGCGTCGAGGAGATCACGGCGCTCATCGAGAAGTTCTACGCTGATGATCGGACCGCCTTCGTCTTCACGGCGGACCACGGCATGAGTGACTGGGGAAGTCATGGTGATGGCCATCCAAACAACACTCGTACACCTTTAGTCACCTGGGGCTCTGGCATCGCTTCGCCGGTGCTCACATCCGATTCTGTCGCTCCAGGGCACGACGAGTACTCTTCCGACTGGAATCTTGACAATGTCAAACGCCACGACGTGGCGCAAGCCGATATTGCGGCCCTGATGGCATACTTGATTGGCGTGGAATTCCCTGCTAACTCAGTCGGCGAGCTTCCTCTATCGTATGTCTCGTCGAGCATCGACGAGAAAGCGCAAGCGGCCTTGGCAAATGCCCGCGAAATTCTTGAAATGTACCGGGTCAAGGAAGAACGAAAGAGGGCCACGGAACTGCGCTATCGACCGTTCCGACCGCTGAGCGACGCTGATCTCACCCCCGGCCGCCGTGCGGAGGATATTCAACGCCTCATTGACGCTGGAAATTACGAAGAGGCCATTGAAGAGTCAGCTGCTCTTGTGAAGATTGCCTTGGAAGGTCTGAGATATCTCCAAACATATGACTGGCTCTTCCTCCGCACACTGATTACCATCGGCTATCTTGGGTGGATGGCGTTCGCACTCACTGTCGTCATTGGCTTGCATGTCTTGCGAGGCAGCCACCCCCCTTCTCATACGACCACGGGTACCACAGTGTTCACGTCCATCCTCGCAGCGCTGTACGCGTCTTTCATCGTCTCCAAATCACCGGTCACCTACTATGCGTACGGTTTTTTCCCCGTTGTGTTTTGGGAGGAGGTTTGGGCTCGACGCGGCTCACTTGTTCAAGGGCGCCATGTGCTTTTCGGGCATATCGAGACCGGAGGTGGCGTGGCTTCATTCTTGTTCAACGCTGTGGTTTACATTGGCGTGATTGTTTCTCTGGTAAGCCATCTTCTCGTTGTTTCGACCGTGTTGGTGTCATTAACACGGCCCAGGCTCTAGGATACATACATCGCGAGGTGTTGACCGTCATTTATGTCTTCGCGGCCTTCTGGCCTATGACTTATGGCTTGAGATTTCTCCACACGAACACGTTGCTATCTGTGATTTGGTTTGTCTCGTGCCTCGTCATGAGTGTGTTCACGCTGCTTCCAGCTATGAAATCAGAGGACATTCCTCTTATGTATGGCTAATCCAGCCTTCCCCGTGATTCAACTCATAGGCTTACCCATTACAGTGTTGCCGGCGGAACCGTTATGGCTGTCATTGGTCTGGCCTATCTTGTCTGGGAAGAAAGGCTCCTGGCAAGACCAGCGCTGCCGACGGCGAGGGCTTTGACTGGTATCCAGGTAAATGGATACATGCTCAGTCGGGGGAACCTTCCTACACAGCTAACACGGGTAACAATAGGTCGGCCTCATCCTGCTCGCCATTGTAGTTACTCGATCCAGCACCTTGTCCCTCCAGGCGAAACTAGGGCTGCCTCGAGGCAATCAGGTAGTTGGGTGGATCGTCCTGGGTAAGCGCACATGGTATCTAGACGTTAGATAGTGCTAACCGTTTTGCAGTTATTTCGCTGCTCATGCCCTTGGCCCATCGCCTGCAGTCCAACAATCACTACATGCACCGCCTGATGACTATGTTCTTGACCTGCGCTCCGACATTTATAATTCTGACCATTTCCTACGAAGGTCTCTTTTACGTAGCTTTCAGCATTCTGTTGGTTGCTTGGGTTGGCCTTGAACATCGTGTATTCGTGTTCAACAGGGGCTCTACAGAGGAGCAACGGCTTCAACACTATGGCACCTCCAACATCGGGCCGGATAAGTCACCGTTGTCTCCCAGGGCTCTGACGCTCGCCGATGCGCGAGTTTCATTGTTCTTTTTCGTCTTGCTGCAGTCGGCCTTCTTCAGCACAGGCAACGTGGCCTCTGTGTCCTCCTTCAGCTTGGACAGCGTGTACCGGCTGATCCCCATCTTCGACCCCTTTTCTCAGGGGGCGCTACTTATACTCAAGCTCATGATCCCCTTCGCCATCATATCGGCCAATCTCGGGATCCTCAACGTCAGACTGGGCGTGGCACCGTCTGCTCTCTTCATGGTTGTCATGGCCATTAGCGATGTTCTCACCCTCTACTTTTTCTGGGTGGTGAAGGACGAGGGCTCGTGGTTGGAAATCGGCTCCACCATCAGTCATTTCGTGATTGCGAGTCTGCTCTGCGTCTTTGTGGCCGCCCTTGAGGGAGTGAGCGCGATGTTTATCGGCGGCATCGAGGTCGAGGGTTCGCAAGGTCAAGGCGGGCAGAATGGGAAAGCGGTGTCTGGCACCACAGCAGACACAAAGGCCAATGGCAATACACCCTCGGCTATTGCTACATCATAGCAGACCGCGATCCGGGATTGACGGAACCTAGGCAGTGTTTATGATAGTGTTGGGCTGTAATACGAAGGCCACATAAAACGGCAGACATCAATCTCCCACCACTGTGCACAGCAGGACATGGAAGTTGAAAAGGCACATTGACATTGGCATGGTCCCGTGCTTAGCTCTCATGCCGGCGTCAGCGGCTTCTTCTTACCTGTCGTCATGAAGTAATACTATACCTTGAGTGGTACCCTCGCCAACTCCTAGTAGTCCAAACCGAGCCTTCGCTTCGGGTACTGTCTGTCTCCAAGGATGCTTTGTACCTAGGCATTGTGCTACGGGACAGCAGTTTCATCACCGCGAAGCTTAGAAGACCCAAGGTGGTGGCAGGGATCGGTGTGACAGCTTATGAACGGGTAAAGGGGTCGCTGGGCCGTTCCGTTTTCTCTGTTCGTGGGAGTACAAGAGTTGAACGTGTAAGTGGCAAATTCGAAAGGGGAAAAAAAAGGTGATGGCAGATTGTCATATGTTCTATTCTGTGCAGCAGCCAGGTACGGACTTCACTGTCGGGCACTCCTGCTGGTGGACAAAGGCGAGGCATGACCAGGCGAGGCGAGGCGAGGCGAGGCTCTCGGTAACGTGCCACCGTGACGGCGTTTCCGGGGAGATGTTTACTTTCTCGGTGTTCCTCCCAGACTTGCCCAATTCCATCCGTGTCATTCATCCCAAAAACAAGTGCCTAGGTATGCCAACATCAGCAAAAGCCCCCCCGGGCCCCTTGCGTCATGGCTGTTACCACCGGCCTGGTCAAACATCCGAATTGTGCGACAGACATGCCGCGGCATTTGATACCCCATCTCGTCCCGAGAAGTCATTTGTCACTTGCGATGAGTCGAAGTTCCAACTGACGAGCCACCCACAGTCAGGTAGCCAGCTATCTTGGTGTCGTTCTCCCGCGGGTTCCGCGCGCACATAGATTTCGGACGAGCAGCAACTCAAGTTTTGACCCACTCCAGACTGTTGCGACAAGTTCCCTGCTTCGTCCTTCTCCCTCCAGTGTCATCCATTTGTCGGCGTGGGAGGCGAGCTGACTATTCACTGCGATCAAGGCGTTGCGTGTGCATGTGTAGTAGCTGAGGACGTAGGACAGACGCGCATCGTGCCATGTCCAGACAAGATGATGGATCACGTGCTATACTCGGCATCATGACAGGAATCCGGGAAGGGTTCACAGTTCCCATTGAGGCACGGCGTGATTCTTGCCTAAAAAGGAAACACATGCGTGGACAAAGCTGTTTCGGAACAGCCTCCCCGACCCCTACCTAGGCGGGGGTGTACCTCGACCTCGACCACGACCACGACTACGACAGCGACAGCGACAGCGACAGCGACAGCAACAGCGACAGCGACAGCGACAGCGACAGCGACAGTGACAGTAACCTCTACACTACTCCTGCTCATTTCGCTCTGTCACGCGCTATTCGTACGCCTGCGCCCCCATCCGCATCCGCACCCACATCCGCGCCCACACTCCGTCCATTCATACGTGATTACCCCGGATCTGGGGACTTTGCCCGGCATCGATCAAGTAGTGTAGGATGAGGGCAAAGGGCAATGTCGGGGGGAATAAGCGGAAGAGGCTGGCTGTTTGTGGATTCATTCTTCATCCCCCGACACGGATGCTTGCTTGGTTTTGCGGGCCGCGGGGGGGAGGGATCTTGATGACTGGCTCATGCAGTCATCAACAGTGCCTCCCATACACCAACAAGTCTATCACCCACATACTCCTCGGGAGCCAAGTCTGGGGGAGTGCCATTGTGTGTGTTCTCACATGCTTGCGAAGTTGATGTTTTCCAACGTCCTGGTACCCACGCCGTCCGGCAGTCACACTTACCCACGCGACCATCAACTCGGCGTTAACAGGCAAGGGAAACCGGTGAGCTAGTTAGCTAGGGAAACGGCGCGGCAGAGCCTGGCATAGGTCACGCGGATAGTCCATGACGGGAATGGTGACGGGGCGATCTCTCGGGCGCCGTTTCTGATAGCTTGGTACCTGCTAAGCCTGCCAGCGGCAGTCGGCGGCGCACAGCGTTCAACCTGGTAACAGACGACAGGAAACAAACGCCAAGAGCTTGATGCTATAAAGTTAAAAGCTGGCTGCCTTTTCGTGCCACCTATGGTGGCAGTGGCAGCCTCGATCAGTGATGTACTGAGAGGCAATACGGCAGCAGCAGCGGTCATCGGCACATGTTCTCCTTTCCAGTTGCGGCCCAACTTCAAAAAACCATCAATCGACAACTCTGTTCCAAGGCTACGTCTCGAGACAAATCCGGAAGGGAGCAAACGGTCTCCCATCTTCCAACATCGCTGTGACCTGGGCTTTCTTCTTGCAGCAGGAGGCCAGTTGTCTCCTGAGGCACGACGCTGCAATCCAGTGGCCAAACGTACCAAAATTTGAAGCAGACGACGAAGCCGAGTTTTTAGGAGTGCTTTTACCGAGAAGTAGAGTGACAGGCCGGACGGAGGAAAGCCGCATCGAACTTTAAGTGCCCCAAAAGAGGTCTTCTTTCTGGTCTAAGTCCGGCACCTGAACGCAACAACGTTGCCAACAAGATCAAAAGCACCGTCGTTCTTCTCCGCCTTCATCCTTGAACTCGGCGCCGAAGTCAGCGTCGACCTCAATCTGCAGGTCCCAGTGCCCGACGTCGAACCCGAATTCCGAGAGAAAACAGCGAACACAAGGGCACTCCCCGGCCTGATACACTTCGGCGTCAGTGCTTCTCTTCCGCAGCGGTGCATCTGCCTGCATTGGCCGAGTTGTGAGAATCGATCCATGTTGCGATTCCGCTGATTGTGGTCCAACAGCTGGTGGCCCACTTTTATCGATCCTCTACAACCTTCGCAGCTTTATCATCAGGGGAAACACGACACTCGCACACCTCTTCACAGACCCCCCCACGCACCCGCACCCGCATGCACGCCGCCTACCATACTTATTATACTTCACAGCACCACCAAGAGAAGGTCCCCCCAGTGGTACCACTCCCCCTACCCAGCCTGAGCCCAGCAGCAGAACCACCACCCTCCGTCAGCGCCGCCGCCAGTGACCCAGTCAGGCATTGCGCCTGGGCCGCCTTGGAGAGAGGAGGAGCACCTCTGCCATTACCACTGCCACGCCTGTTCCCTCTCGGTGGCCCTCCTCCTATTCCTACCACTCGACCAGAGAAATTCGTCAACGACTCTCTTTACTACCACTCCTGCAACTCCATCGCAATTCCCGCCTCACGGTCGCCCATGGATGTCGACATGCTGTCTACCGAACTGTCGGCCCAGCAGCCGCAACCGCCGCACAAGTCCGAATCTCCATCCCAGTCTGCCGGGGGGGGTTCCAATGCCACCAATACGAGCCCAAATGCCCAAAGTAGCAGCAATGCAACAGCTGCCGCCGCCGCCGCCGCCGCCGCCGCCGCCGCCGCAAACCACATGAGTTTTCGCAGGTTCGTTCCTCACCACCAACCTCCGGACCTGGCGTTTCTTCGCGATGAACGCTGCCTTCCTCAGATTCATATGCCATGGGGTTGCTGACATATCTCCAAAAAATAAAGGCAACGAGCTTCCAGAGCTTGTGAGGTACGTAGTCTCCCACCTTTATCCTGGCCGCGCGCCCGCCATTTCGAGGCCCCTCTGCCCACTTTGTGCCGAGGTATCTTTACCCGCGCAACGCCTTGCGCCGCGCCGCGCTGCGAGATCGCATCATCTACCACAGCATTCCGATCTTCCTCGACGTAAATACAAGCTGATCATTGGTCTTTCAACATACAGACATGCCATGCCCGCAAGGTACGAATACGGAGTTTTTACACCATGCAATATGCCCCCCCGCCCGGCTTCTATAAACCACCCCCATTCTCCAATCGAATCTCCTCCCCAAGCCTGCTTCCCAAGCCTCGTCCACTGACACCACCCAGGTGCGATGCGATGCCGCGAGTTTAGGCGTGCCCTGCACGAATTGCGTCGCCTTCCAAATCGAATGTCGCATCCCGACCCCCAAGCGCAAAAAGACGACAAACACCGGAACGAACAAGGACTCGGATAGGTCTGCATCAGCTTCGCCGTTTCCACATACCCCCAACACTGGACTAACTGAGGTGCGCTCCAGCGAGAAGGGAGATACCGCCGACGATCGTTCACCGAGAGCTCCAAGTATCTCTGCCCCTGGTCCTGGTACATTTCCGCCTCGAACGCCCGCTGTCTATCACACCACAGATGGTACGCCGTCGTCCAACTACACCGAGTCGCAAGCCCGAAAGGAGGAGGTTGACAGTGGCACATATCTCAACCTCGTGATGAAACCAAAGTTTACGAGGGCGCCCATTACAGACGCCGGTAGAGTCGCCTACCTCGGAGAGTCGTCCAACCTGACTTTGCTCGTTCACGATCGCCAAGGCTCGTCAGACGTCGTTCATTATCCTTTACCCGAAAACGTCAGGGGATCTAGAGCCCGCCTGACCGAGCTGGATAACGTCGAAATCGACATCCTCCACCAGCGCGGTGCCTTTCTTCTTCCACCAAGATCACTATGCGACGAGCTCATCGATTCTTACTTCAAATGGATACATCCGATTGTTCCAGTCATCAACCGCACCCGTTTCATGCGACAGTATCGCGATCCCAAAAACCCACCCTCCCTTCTCCTGCTTCAGGCTGTGCTGCTGGCCGGCTCCCGAGTCTGTACAAACCCGCAGTTGATGGATGCCAACGGTTCGACAACCCCTGCGGCCCTGACCTTCTACAAGAGAGCCAAAGCGTTATACGATGCCAACTATGAAGACGATCGAGTGACCATCGTGCAGTCACTACTGCTGATGGGCTGGTATTGGGAAGGGCCGGAAGATGTGACAAAGAACGTGTTCTACTGGAGCCGAGTCGCCACCATCGTCGCTCAGGGCTCTGGCATGCATAGAAGCGTCGAACAGTCGCAGCTTAGTCGCTCTGACAAGAGACTCTGGAAGAGGATCTGGTGGACCCTATTCACGCGGGATAGGTCCGTCGCCGTCGCCCTCGGTCGGCCCGTTCACATTAACCTCGACGACTCCGACGTCGAGATGCTCACGGAAGATGATTTCATCGAGGACGACGGCGACCGCAATAGCGAGTACCCCCCAGATCCGATACACGTTCAGTTTTTCATGCAATATGTCAAACTATGCGAGATCATGGGCTTGGTGCTATCACAGCAGTACTCGGTGGCGTCGAAAGGTCGGCAACGCAACGCGATCGATTTGACGCACAGCGACATGGCTCTCGCAGACTGGCTCCAGAATTGCCCCAAGATCGTGTACTGGGAGGTTGCTCGACACCACTTCTGGTCTGCTTTGCTTCACTCCAACTACTATACAACCTTGTGTCTGTTACACAGGGCACACATGCCGCCCAACGGCGGAAGCCGGTTCCCTGATGATTCTCCGTACCCATCGCGGAACATCGCATTCCAGGCAGCAGCCATGATCACCTCCATTATCGAAAACCTAGCGGCCCACGGCGAGCTGCGATTCTGCCCGGCGTTTGTTGTGTACAGCTTGTTCTCTGCTCTCATCATGCACGTGTATCAAATGCGGTCGCCTGTACCATCGATTCAACAGGTGACTCAGGACAGACTACGAACATGCATGCAAGCCCTCAAGGAAGTCTCCCGGGTATGGCTGGTGGGGAAGATGGTGTATACCTTGTTTGAGTCCATCATAGGAAACAAGGTTCTCGAGGAGCGTTTACAGAAGGCTGCAGGCAAGCGACACAGGAAGGCGCAACAGGCCATGGCGCAGTTGGAACAGCACTCACGTCCTCAGGATGTGGCCAAGCGGAAGTACGATGACATGGCGATCGAATTCAGCGTCAACACCCCGACACCTCAGGAGTCGTATGAACGATCTCGTCCCCAAACACCTAGCCACATGAAGGGCGAAGGTAACCCTCAAACCATGCCCCCGCCGGTAACATCTCCTAATCCCAGGCAACACGATACATTCATGGGTGGGACATCTTCGCGGCCGCAGACCAGACCTGCGACACCGTTCAACCCGTCCTTCTCCGTCCCAGCTACGCCACCAGATTTGTATCTGGTAACGCGGAACTCGCCAAACATTTCCCAGTCTCTGTGGGAGAATTTCCAGCCCGATCAGTTGTTTCCCGACAGTGCCAGCATGCCGGCCTTCCCCCATATGTCGCCCCCGACCGCAAGCCAGCAAGGCTTGGATGCTGGTCTCATGGCACACCTGCAAAACCCCAATATGCAGAGTGGACTGGCAGCCCAAAACACCCAATTCCAGCAAAGGGGGGCCGGCAAGCCAGTCTTGGGCGGAAGCCCTCCCCAGGGCCACAACGTTCTCCAGCCCAACATGCAAGGCTTCCAGCCGCAGCCTCAGCAACACCTACACCAGCAGCAGCAACAGCAACAGCCGCAGGGACAGGAGCAGAATTCCAACAGCAACAACAATAACAACAGCCTGAACAGCAACCTGTGGACTGCCAATTTTGATGGATTGATGCCCGACGGACAAAGCCCGAGCGATAGCTGGGGTACAGGATCTGCCCAGGGACAACCTGTTCCAAACACTTTGAATGTTGAAGACTGGTGAGTGAACCTGAAGCCTTATAAATCCACGCACACACCAGACTGATTACTTGCTACAGGTTCCAGTTTTTCGGCATCAACAACGGCGACTTGGCAAACATGAACCTCGACCTGGGACTTGGGCCTCAGTAAAGATAGGATACAGGTTCTGTGTTGCATATTCTACGCTTTGTTTCCATGACATCTGTAACCAAGCTTCGCCCAGGGCGTGTCTATAGCTGCGATGAAAGTAAGAAATGTACTAATGAACAATGTCCGAGATGCGCGGCGAGATGTTTCCTCCCCCAATGCGCTTCGCTGGCAAGCACGGCACCCACTCATTCGGGTTATGAGGAGCCACGTGCAGCCCAAAGTTCAACCGCGGGCAGCGTCATGCGAGCAAGGACAATGGCAAGACAGACACACACTCACTAACCCACAGCAGCCATACTCGGAAGATGTTAAGGATACACAAGTCAAGATCCCGAACAGGACCCCGTTCGGTTCACGGAATCGCGAGATGCCTTGTTTCACCGATGACTGGTTACAGTAACCGTCTGCCTCCCACCACTTTTAGAAACATAAGTACGCATTGGTCAAGGAACAGGATAGTAGCCAAGGCTGGTTGTGATTGAAGAAACAGGTCATCTTCCTCTGGAAAAGGCCTCGTCGATCCTCGAGCCCTCTATAGCCATTGCTTCATTGCCTTGCTTCGGCCCAGGCTCGAAGCATCTCGTCTCTTGAAAAAACTAAACACAAGGAAGAAAAAACACCGGATGTTCCCATGCCTAATAGTAAAAATGGTAAATCAAGATTGAAGGTGGTATATGTCAAGGGCAGGTTGGGCAACCATCCTGGATGGAAGCCGTGGCAGACTGACAAGCGAACCCACCCTTACTCCTATCCCTCTTCTATGCCCGCTGACGCCTTTTCCAATGCTCCATCCAGTGGCACCAAATTGACTGCTCCCCTGCCTTGCTTGCCGTTCCCTCATGCCCTGTGCAAGTGCTTGTCTTTCTTACTTTCTCCTTCGTTTTGCTGCAGAAGGTAGTGAGTGCATGTCCTTGTTGAACCCTCGGAGGCGTAGGGTCCATGCATCTCGGGAGTACCGGTGATGGACAAAACCGCCGCCATCTCGAGCCTAATCTGACTTCTTGCCCTTGGCAGCCGCTGCAGTGTGGCCCAAAGTCCGACCTCTAACCGATCCGTCCCCGCCACTTCTGCCGGTTGAGCCGACGTCACTCGTCTGGGCAGCCTCAAGGAAGCCTGAGCTAGCCAACCCGCCGCTGACCGGCAAGGACAACCTTCCGTCGTCGCTATTGGTGTCCGTCAACTCGATGAGATCGAGATCGTCCGGGTGACGGCTCCGGGTCCCCAGAGTCGGTGTACCAGGGGCTTTGGCGAAGGCGCCGCGTAGCCACGTTTCTACCGTCGCCGCGGCACGATCGAGACCCGAACTTTGCCGGGATGTCGCCAAAAGATCCTGCCCCTCGTCGAAAGGGCTTTCCACAATCCCGCTACTGGACCCTGGCCTAAAGCCAAAATTGGCAGTTTCGGACCCCATGATGGAAATAGACGGCAGCGATTCGTCGATGGCGATTCCAGGAAGATGCTTCTTCGCCCACGAGTTCAAGTAATCCCTTTCTGGGCCAGGCGCACGCACGCTTCGCCCCAGGGAACCAACACCGCCAGGTCTCCTCATCCATGCCGGCCGCGTGTCCCCCGCATCGCTGTTCATCCTGCTCCTTGATGACCCGGGTGTAGATCGCCCTGGGGTGCTGGGCAGGTTCGGCCTGCTGCTGAGGTTGCTTTGACGTCGAGAAGACGACCTGCCTACTTGTTCGGGGCTTTCCGTGAATCCAGCTGCTATCGCTGCAGTGTCAAGAGAGTGTCTCGGTGTCGACGTGGTAGAGGTGCTCCGGAGGCTCTTCTTCCGTCGTGGCGGAAAGTACCCTGTTGTTTTCTTCGATACACGAGCGATCTCTACTGGTTTTGCGACCGAGTCGAGAGTAACCCAACGCACATGGGTCCATGGCTGCTCATCCTGCTCCTCGCTTTTGGATAACTCAGATGTCGAGTCATTCGTAGTCGGCAAGCTGAAGAAATCGACATGCCGTGACTGGCCTGAAGTAAGTCCACCCCGTCCATGAGCACTTCGGGGCTCCGGTGTCGGGGCAAGCAAATCAACGGCTTGGCCCTCATTCGAGGGCGGCTCGCATGGGCGTCCTTTGATTTCACAGGCGTCTACTGGTATGGCTAGCCATTTTCGCACCTGTATGTCTCTGGACCACAGGCCGTTGGCCTTCCTGAATGCGTCTTCGCGGCACCTGTACTTGAGCACTATGCCGGCATAGGTGTCAGTAGATTGTACGTGGTGGATGTAGACCAGTTGGTCTTGGACTTCCTCCTCTTGCGGCGTGTCCCTGATAACCTCATCGGAGTTCCTCCTCTTGTACTTGCCCGCCACATCAAGACCCCCATTAACGCCCTCGTGACTTTCTAGGACGCTCGCCGTCCGGGCAGCTTTAAGGGCGGCGTTTCGTTCCGCAAGAGAACCTGCCGCTATATCCTGATGACCAGGCCGAGAACTAGACGGCGGTGCAGGGCCCCAGTCCTTGGGCGTCTTTCGTGGCGGGGTAGAATAGTCTCGCTTAAGGGGATTAAAGCCAGTCCGTCTCCCCTCCCGGTGATCTGACTCGTAGCCCGCTTCGTGAACACTTCCACCGGACAAGATGGAAGAGGCCAGCCCTTGAATCGAGGCCCAGCCCTGAGACCATGTCGTGTCGAGAAAGCTGGCTGTGTTCGGTGCAGTATTGTTTCGGCGGTTGCTGGCAGAGGTATCCCGAGCAGCGGGCTTGGTGGATGTATCCCTGGACAACTGGCTGGAGGGCGTAGGGCTGGGCGCGCGGCTGGACGGGGTCCGCAGAGCAGAAAAGGAGGCGGAGAGACTCTCCATAGGCCCTCCAGTCGAGGATGAATCGTCGACGGTGCTGACGAGGCGCCTGTTGCGCGGACGGGCTTCGGCATCATGGTGTGCTGGCATGAGGGCCGACGAAGACATGTGGGATGCCGACCCGACCGGGTTTACGGAGTTAGCCATGATGGAGCAAGGCCGCCCACCTCGTCGGTTAGGTGGCAGGCAGTTGAAAGACAGGGCATCAGCGCGCAGCTTCGGTCATGGACGATGGTTGATCGCAAGGGGGGGGAGAAGGCGAATCGGGGACGCGGCGTCGAGGGTGGCTGTGGATAAGAGAAAGCCACGAGAAAAGGCCGAGATGGTAGGAATTGTCGAAGAAGACACGGGTTCGCCTTTGAAACTATTCGAAAGATGGGTATGTAAGGGAGGCAGGGGATTAGGACCGATGAGCTAGTGAGGAATGAATGAATGAGGTGAGTGTGGTAAGGTAGAAGGATGGCTGAAGCCGAATGACAACGAGTGATTGAGACCGTCCGTGGTTCGTGGTACCTCTTCTTTGCGCATGTTGCAGCACCGGCGGAAGCGGTAGTGCCAGCGGGAGAAGGATGTGGATTAAGCTGGAGGGAGTCCTAGACTGGCCACTGATGGATGAGGCGGACGGACTTGGGCTTGGGATTTGCGAAGGGGCCAGAGGGATGGGACCCTTGGTTACGACGTAATCAGCACTGTCGAGATGCCCCTGCTGTCCCACTGTAATTGAATACTTAGGTACTTATTGATTAGCGGTCCTTGAAGTGGAGATCGAACAGGTGGCTTTCCCGCTGCCCCCCCAAATCGGCTGAGGCCTGAACTGTTTTATGACCCGAATTAGCGGCCCTCTCACTCCGGCCTCCACGCGCACTAGAGTGCAACAAGGTAGGTGGAGGGAGTCTCCCTTTCTTTTGAACCGGCTCTACAGAGTAAATCAGCGCTTCGGCATTGTCCGCTGGCGGGCTTATGCACGGGTGGCCCCACTCAGACTCCTGTCGGCTGCAAGTGCGGTCGCGCTACAGAAGTTATATCTATCAATCCAGAGCTTGAGGCGACAAGGCTGCATGTGTTTGACTTTGATTTGCACCGCTACGCTTCAGACCACTACGACAATGCCACGTTCCGTGACCGCCTCGGTCCCTAGTCGCATATAGTCAGTCGGATTGTATCCGGGATCAATCAGAGATACCACTGCTGCTTATGTTGAGATACTAGATACTGCTTTGACTTCAGTACGCGATGCCCATCTGCATCGAGTGCCGGCACCCGGTCAAGACGCTATGGACCAAGTACTCAAATGCCGATGACAAGTCCAGCGGGCACAACATCCGCTTAACCGTCTGCAGAAACTGTGGTCACTTTTGCGACAAGTATGTCGAGCACGATTTCGTCGTGCTCTTCATTGACCTGGTTCTGATCAAACCCCAAGTCTACCGCCACTTGCTCCATAACACACTCATGAAGGACGATGACCAGTTTGATGTAAGTCATTTGGAGCACTGACTACTCGATATGTTTTACAGTTGCTGACATTGACCACGGTAGTCGTCCATTGTGCGGCTCGGCGTTCTGCTACTGTTGTTCGACGTGTACTTGACATGGGCTCGCATTGAGAAGCAGACGGTCCCCAAATCCTCCCAAGACGAGGGTGCCAATCTGGGCAGCTTGACTCAACAGTCTATCGTATCGCAATACCTCTTCTTCTGTATGTTGGATGACAAAAGCAACTCCTTTCTTCCAAAACAAAGAACCATAACAATTCTTGGGTCTCGTCAAGCATGGGCTAACATCGCGCCAGTGATTCTCTGTGCTCTGTCGACCCTCGCCTTCCACATGAGCATCCGTTTCATGACGTCGTCCGTTTTCTCCCCTCTGGGCATGTTCAACGTCCTGCCTCGATACTCGCGTCCCAACTCCGTCTCGACCGCTCTACTCGTCTCGTCCTCGACCAAACTTTTCCCGATTCTTATGGTTATATGGCAATACGATGTCCCGGCTGCGGCGCGCTCGCTAGGATGGGCCGTGGTAGCAAACAACGTTGAGGCACTCCGCATTTTGCTGGATTGCGGCTATGGCGTCGCAACTCTGCTCGCCACGACTGGGGCCCTAGCGCGCTGGGCGGTGGGACGTGGTGTTCTGTGGGCTGCCGGGATGGATGGTATCGATTCTATCGGCGAGACCAGCATTGCTGCGGATGGTAAGGCCCTCTGGGCTTTATTGATGCACGTCAGGGAATGGGCAAGCGACTTGGCCGCTGGGTAACAGGGGATTTAGACCATGATGACCAAGCACGGTTTCGCAGAAGGACGGAGCTCGGCATAGCGTAGATTTTATGTCGCATACATACTGGCTTCGCCCGCTCGCGTGCGCACCTAATCCAGTATCGCCCAAGCCGCGAGTCTGCCAGCGCCATCCATCGTCATCCGGCCTAGACTATGCGTGGCGACATTCCTCGACGGCCGGTAACACGCAGTTCTATGACAGAATCCCTAAAGTCCCTAACGCCGTCCATATGAAGAGTTTGTAGTTGTGCAAAGTCGGTAATAGTACATCGGCATCCCGTCGCGGTCCTTCGATCGCCATCACTTCGAGGCATTCATCAGTGGTGCACAGCGCTTTCGCGGAGGTTGCTGCGTTTGGGTTCGATCAAAGGGTGGAGTTGGGCGAGAAACGTGATAGCCCACATGAGGTAGCAGCATGCGAGAGCCAGGAGGAGGGATGATCTCCAAATGCTGCCGCCGACGTTAGTAGTGCCACATAGCAAGAGATGCAAGGGCCAGCTAGGGCAAACTCCCTCGCGATTTGTCTCGTTCGGGATTGAACTTACATTTGCGTCTCGCCCTTGGGCGACAAGAGCCATGCGCCGGCGCCCATCGCCACGACGACGACGAGTCCGATGAAGATGCTGTACCTATTGCCCAACTCGTCAGCATCTCGCTCATTGGCGATACGTATCCAATGCATACAGACCCTTGCGCCATTTTGGTGTTCGATACCGAGAGTTTATGCTTCGTTGGGGTTTTGCAGGTGTCTCGAGCTTCGCGATGGTGCTGTTGGGGTGCTTTGCCGTTTACTCCTGTCGTCGGTATGGAGGCTGAGAGCTGTGAGGTCAGACGTCGTCGACAAGTCGGTGCAGCTGTCCATACAGTGTGTTGTACAGTGCGTTGGATCAAGATGGAGAGCGCCAGTGCTGCTTAGTCATATGCAATCCGGTGGCCAGCTTGCGACTGTCCCCTCCTAAGATGAATAGAAACGACGGTGGGCTAAATTAAACTCATTGGAAATAGAGATCAAAGGAGGAACGGAGGCATTTAGAGACACGATGGAATTCTTCTGCTTTGCCCTGATCTCATTCAAAGCTCTTAGAGCTTTGGAGACTATAACTCCTTGGAACCCTTCTCAAGAGTCGTTTTCGAATTTGAGACCAGCTTCCTTTCTCACGGCGCCGTAAATACCGGCAATGTCACCCGAAGGTCCCGCATATTCCTTTACAATCTGGAGGTGTTTGTCGGCGGTTTCGATGTTTGGTAGGCGCGTGCCGGCAGCTTTGGCGATGGCGATGGCATGAGCAGCATCCTTGCGCGCAAGATCAACCGCGAATAGCGGTTCTTCTCTCTTATAGTAGTCACCTTCCAACATCCGTACCGAATACGCAGGGTACGGGCTTCCACCGAAGAGGGCGTCGACGAACTGCTTGACATAGCCAGTTCCCAGCCCGCTCTTCTCGGCAGTTACATATGTCTCTGCCAGCTGCTCGACCATGCCCAGAATGACGGTGTTTCCCAGCACCTTCAATGTCGAAGCCTTGTGATATGGCTCGCCGGCCATGTTGATTTCGCGGGCTGCCATGACATCGACATATGGCCGGATCTTCTCGATCGAAGTCTTGGGTCCTGCCAGCACCAAGGTCGCATTACCAGCAGCCACCATAGCGGGAGCACCAAAGACAGGGGCACAAACGAACTCCGCGCCCTTGTCCAGGACCGACCTCGCTGCAGCCTCGGAAGTGCCCGGGGCGATGGTAGAGCACTCCACAAATACTTTGCCCTTGAGGTCATGTTGGACTGCGGTCGCGAAGATCTCCTCTACTGCCTGGTCATTGGCGATGCACGTGAAGATGATATCGGCCTTGGTAATGGCGGCTCCAAGCGAGATTGCGATCTCTGTCTTGCCAGCGGGCAAGCTCTGGCTCAGTTCTGTCGCTCGTTTGACGGTGCGATTGTAGACAAGAAGCGGCTGATCCAGGTTGGCCTTCTCGACGAGGTTCTTACACATTCCCTGGACGATGTGAGCTTCAATACCTTAACTGTTCTAGGAATCGGGTGGGAGGGGAAAGCTCACCCTCCCGATGTTACCGAGACCGATCCAGAGGAGCCTGGGTGACATTGTGTGACAAGTGGGCTGAGCAACAATCGGGGTCAGGATAAAAATTCAAGAAGAGGAGAGCGACGGCTATTTCAGACCGCGGGATTGGATTTGTAAAGGAGTTGAAAGGTTGGGAGAATGCAGCGGCATTGACATGCGTAATGTCTATCTTGGGAGTAGCCTGGCCTGCCTGGGTAGGTTTCGCAACTGATGCACCAAGAAGAGAAGCGGGGTCAGTTGTTTAGCTACCTGGTAGGTAGCTAAGTTCGTGCTCTCTTTTATGGTGTTACGCTGCGCACTTTTTACAAAAAAGTCAAGGCCTACGTGAACCTGACGTCCTCACTCTATTAGCACTAAAGCTGTGTTGTTACAATGCAATCCAACCAATGCGCTGGCAGCGTCCCTGGAAGCCACCCAAGTAAGGTCGCACGACATCAAGGTTGAAGAGGAAGAGAAAGGATGCCTACGTTGTCTGGCCCGTTGGTTGTAAGTCCAGTCGGTGTTAATCGCTCAGAACCATAACCACCAACCAAAAGCGGCCAGCCGCCTATGTGTTACTGCTCATCACATGGCAACTTGCAAAACAACCCACCCTCGAGAAAAAAAGAAGAAAAAAAAAGGTCAAGAGTCAATGTGGACGAATGTCTGAATCGTGAGTTGACTGACGCCCCTCCGAGTCATTTTGTGATGACTGTCGAGACTTTAATCTTTCTTCCCACGGCCCGACAACTCGCCTCGGTGCTACGGTGATACAAGACGGTCGCCGATGGCGGTCCCATGGTTTCCGTCTTATCGCCTTATCAGTAAACTCTCTGGTAGGCCAAGATCGGATTGGCTTTGCTCCTCGCCCCATTGCGTCTTTCCCTTCGTCACCGACTCCCACTTCTACCGAAGCTCAATTTGCTCAACTTGACTCATTTCAAGTCGTCTCAACCTCCGAGCAGATCTCAAGACACCCCCACGCTCACTTGCATGGCCGTCTGAAGAAATGGCTGGGCTTTGACCCTTCCCCCTCCTAAAGACACTGCCTTCCTGACCGGGTACTTGATTCTGACCTACCTACTTCAACGCCCACAACCGGGTTTTGGGCTTTCTCACCGCCAAAAACCTTAGGAGTTGAGTGAGTATTGGCCAGTTCTTCATCATATCGGCGGCCACGGCCTGCTTACACCAGCCTCGGTATATACTGCGCTTATAGAACGGTTGCCCATTTTGGCATGCCCTGCCTTTCAGGCTGACACGGATAAGATGCGGGCTCCGGTGTTGAAGCAAGCAAGCAACCTGGTTGCGAGGGTAAGTGTTGCATATTCTACCTTCCGTCACCTCACCCCACTGGACTCGCAGTACATTAGCTTATACGTCTTTCACCCAATAGGCACCTTTTGCTATTGACTCATGTGGCCCGCCTAATTGCAGACTCTATCACCGCCCGCGGCTAGGCACTCACCAAGAGGAGGCATTGCAAAATGCACTGTCTGCAGTTCGCCACTCTTCGAGCTCCGAAGCCAGAGAGAGAAAGCGGGCGGAAGACAGGGTAATCAACCACTTCAACATACTTGCGTTACCAAACATACTGAATCCGGTTCCAGGACTTCATCGTATCTGTTCTAGAGGCATCGGCTACCCGTCGTGATGCCAAGGGATACCTTCAAAAATACGCTCCTCCTCAGTCGGACGACGGGGTATCCAAGAAGCGCAAAGCAGATGAGCTGCCAGGAGCACCCGGCCAGTCTTATTCGTCCATCCGAGTTGTCAATCAGGCACCGAAGTTCATTCAGGGTAGCGACAGCAAGGTCGAAACCACTGTTCCCCTTGATGAGCCCATCAACTTGGCTATTGTCAAAATACGTCTTCCGCAAGACATTGACGACGACATGATGAGTGCCATCGCCAAGACTCTGACCCAGCTCAGAAAGCTCGGCCTCGTGAGTCTCATTGTCCTGGATGGAGGGCCAGCCTCGAACCGGAAACTGCTCCGTGAGCAATCTTGGCGGGCTCAACAAGCCGTTGAGATCTTTGGTGAACCGGGGTGCATCCTGCTTGACCAGTGTGTCGCCGATGCCGAATCACATACGGCCCCAACCCAGGGTTTTATGCCCTCCGGTGTTTATGTCCAGCACCCGCATCTCTTGCTACGAGCCCTACAAGACAACGCTATTGTAATCGTGCCGCCTGTCACCATGGCCCACGACTTGAAGAGCATTGATGTGGTTGATGCCGACGACACCATCGTTGCGCTCACCAAGTACTTTTGCGGGCTTCAGTTAAACGTCTCCAATCACCCGATTGGCTCTCTGGGCTCCAGTCATAGTCTGGGCGTCAAGGTCGCTTCAGTTGAGAAGGTCATCATTCTGGATCCAGCCGGCGGCACACCCCTCTCTGACGTACACGATGACTCCTGTCATCGGTATATCAACCTCGAGCAGGAATTCGAAGGCATCATGCATGGGCTCACACATCCTTCGGGGCCATCTGAAGCGCGGCGAGGCAAAGTTCCGGAAGACATACGGCAGGTTCATGCCCGCAACCTTGACTTGTCAAGGAAGGTGCTTGCGATGTTACCCTCGACGTCTTCCGCTATCATCAGCACCCCTTCTGCTGCTGCGAACAAACCCATTCGGGAGTTCACCAGGGTCACGACTCGTAACAGGCAGAATCCCCTGATCCACAACCTACTGACGGACAAGCCTGTCTTCTCGTCATCACTACCCCTTGATCGAGTGCGGTCAGGGAAGAAAGGCGATGCAGTATCCGGCGAGACACATGTCGCAACTTTGCTCAAGCGTGGCATGCCTCTTACAGTATACCCTGACCCTACAGCTAGTGCCTGGCTGCCGCCTCGCCCCGGAGGCCCACGTCTGAGGCTCACAGACAACTGCATAGACCTGCCACGGCTAGTCCATCTTATCAATGATTCTTTCAACCGTGAGTTAGACGTTGAGCATTATTTGGAGCGTGTCAATGAGAAGTTGGCTGGCGTCATCATTGCTGGAGAGTACGAAGGCGGAGCTATTCTGACGTGGGAGAGGCCGTTTGGGTTGGACGAGACCACGGCGTACAAGACAGGACGCCTCGTTCCGTACCTGGACAAGTTTGCGGTGCTCAAAAGTCGCCAGGGCAGCGGCGGTGTCGCTGACGTGGTTTTTAACGCTATGGTGAGAGGCTGCTTCCCGGAGGGCGTCTGTTGGCGGAGTCGCCAAGACAACCCTGTCAACAAGTGGTATTTCGAGAGATCACTGGGAACATGGAAGCTGAAGGACACCAACTGGACCATGTTTTGGACAACTCCCCATCTGCCACTGAGCGATCCGAAGTTGCTGGATTACGAGGACGTTTGCCGCGAGATTGAGCCATCTTGGGCGGATTCGAAACCACCAGATTGAGTTGGGTGTGGCTAGACAGAAACTCCAGGGCTCTTTGATTTGAGCTTCCATGACAATATCAATGGGAAAGAAATGATGGAGGCAAGGTTTACAAAGCAAGACCTCAAACTCTGTTGAAAAGTATGGACATTGGCTAGACGAAACATTTCCACCTGATTCGACTTAGGTAGGTATCGGGTTTCTGCTCGGAGAGTGCCAGAAGCCCCATTGTTCCTCCATGGACGGGATTCGCAACCCTAGAATCGATCGCTGGACAAGTTATTCTTTCTTCTTCTCAGGTCAGTGCATACACGCACAATTCTGAGTGGCACAAATGACCAGGAGGGGTGGGGGGGGTATCTACGTAGTATGTACATGACTAGGAAGGCAGGTACCCAGCTTGTGGCCTCCCCTATCACGTGTCATGCGCACTATCTCTTGTCATCCCTAGGTAGATAGGCACCCAGGTACCTACGCGGACTTGGCTACCTCTACCAACCGACCTATCCACCCAGTCTAACTGCCACTGGACAGCTTGTGACAAGAGTCCTGTTCTGTTATGCAATGCCACTGCAGCCAATTTAAGATACTGGATAGTTGTCTACCCTGGTTTGCCTGGTAGCAGGCACGACACGAGGCCGAACTTCCACATCTACAAACCACCACTGCCACAACCACTACTCTCTCGGGCACATATCCAGCGCCGACTTCCTACCGCGACCGAGTCGCATTTGCTTTTATATCTTCCAGAGTTCATTCAGGGCTGTCGCAAAGATGGATTTCAAAAACTTCGGAAAGAACATTACGTATGTTGCATCGCTGCGTACCCTTTGCGTACGCTGTCGCAAGGGGCGCTTTCAGGCTGACGAATAACCCTCAACCACAGCTCCTTCGGGGCCTCCATTACCCCCTTCGCCTCCCGTACCTTTCAGTACACCAAGGAACAGCTTGGCCAAGCTGAGGACAAGGTATGACGCCGCTGCCACTGATTGGGAATCTATTTCTTTTGGAGGGGAATTAATCATTTTGACCTCAACAGACCCAGCTCCCTCCTGACTACATCGACCTCGAGAAGCGAGTCGACGCTCTCAAGCAGGTCCATCAGAAGATGCTGGCTGTGACGTGAGTCTCGTTCACAGAACACCTCGTGACCAACGATCGACCACTAACACCAGCACCCGAAGCTCTCAATACTCGAACGAGGCCTATGACTACCCTCCCAACATCAAGGAGACCTTCCAGGATCTCGGCCGCACCGTTAGCGAGAAGGTCACTCTCCTCTCTTCCGCCGCCTCTCCTGCCGAGGCTCAAGCCGCCCTCACGGCCCCCCCTACTGCGAAGCCTCAGCCAAAGACATTCAACCATGCCATTGCCAGAGCCAGTCTGTCAAGCAGCCAGGTCCTGCATCAGCAGCACACTGGCGCAGGGGAGGACCCCTTGGCTACGGCACTCGAGAAGTATGCCTTGGCTATGGAGCGCGTTGGCGAGGCCCGCATGGCCCAGGACGCCCAGATCCAGAGTCGCTTCCTTGCCGGCTGGAACACGACCCTGAACACCAACCTCAAGTTCGCGACTCGTGCCCGCCAAAACGTCGAGAAGTCACGTTTGACTCTCGATGCCGCAAAGGCCCGCGCCCACGGTACTACCTGGAAGATCGGTTCCGGCTCCCCTCGTCCAGAGGAGCCCCAGCCTCAGGAGCTGAGCCCCGAGGCTCAGGAGGAAATTGAGAAGGCCGAGGACGAGTTTGTCACGCAGACCGAGGAGGCTGTTGGTGTTATGAAGAACGTGCGTGTATATGGCCTTCTGCTTCACTTAGAAATCGTCGCTAACACGCCAGACAGGTTCTCGATACCCCCGAGCCTCTCCGCAACCTTGCCGACCTGATTGCTGCCCAGATCGATTACCACAAGCGGGCCTACGAGATCCTGAGTGAGCTCGCTCCCGTCGTGGATGGTCTGCAAGTTGAGCAGGAGGTTAGTCGCGCCTCGAACTACGACATTTAACGAACCCCGTCCTTGCTGACGCCGTCGCTGCAGGCCAGCTACCGCAAGAGCCGTGAGAACGCCTCTTAGAAACCCGAATGAGTGCCGTTTTCTTCAATATCACTCTTGCAGTGTTGGCAGCTTCACCATACCTGAATCGGATCAACGTCTTGAAGCGTCAAGCTGTGGCGATTGGAGCACTCCGAAGGTCGGAGGAAAGCTTCTTTGCTTGAGTGGCCGCCCATTTGGCGGTGTCGCCTCTGTTATACACCATCTGTTTTCTCTTGGATGGCCATTCGTCGTATTACGTAGCTTTTATGTGGCTGCCAGGATTACTTCACTTCCTTATCCGACGCCTCGGAACCAGCGACGGGGGCGCCTCGATTACGTCCATTCACGGTGTTTTCCACGACCCACAAGTGTCGAGCTGTTTCGAGTGCTGGAGTTCATGATAAGTGTTGTTTTCAGTGATTTTAAGTATTTGACGACATCTGCAAGGTCGCATGCATCGCCACATATGATCGAGTGAGTGTGAAGCGAAAACCAACATTGATGCAACGCTCACTATCTCGGTAGAGCGCACCCGCGAGAGCTATCCTTGAAAGGCTACTCCATATACCATCTTCACTTGTAAGAAAATGCCACAGTCTGTTCACATTTGAATATCGATCGCAGCGGCTGGCGTTGTGGCCGATGCTGGACATCGTGTGCCTATATCCTCCCGTTCGTCTGTCTCTTGAAAAAAAATGTATCACGTGACACTAGTGTGCTGACTTATGTAAGGAAATCTACTGGTCAATGAAACCAAAGTGACCATTGCCATTCCGACCGCAGCTCTTGATCTCACGCTCCACAGCTCAATTCCGTCCAAACGCCGTCACCCCAATCCGAGTCAATTGATACCGCAACCATGCGAAGGACAATTCGCCTGCTCGCGGGCGTCAAACCTGCTCGCTACCTCGAACCCGGCACCCCGACAGGCCTTACTGGCCTTTGGACACACAACAGCCCCCGGTCGACCCTGCTTTACCTGTACAACACCACGCTTGAGAAACTCAAGACGGTCCCCGAGTCCTCCTTGTATCGCCAATCCGTCGAAGCCCTCACGAAGCATCGCCTTGGTCTTGTCGAAGCGACGGAACCCGCCGGATACGCTGAGTGGCAGAAGAGAGCCGAGCAGATCGTCAAGGAGAAGCCCGAACAGTTCCGCCTCGTCAGCGGCCGCGTCGACGGCAGCGGCGCCCGGACCGTGAAGCTCGGCAACCGAACGTTTATCGTCGCCACCCAACACGAAGCTCAAGACGTCCGTGTCGAGGAGTGGGATGGCGAGAAGGACGAGGGCGGCACCCTCGAGGGCCCCCGTACCGAGGCGGAGCGCAAGGATCATCAGCTGCTTGCTGACCGCAAGGACCTCAACGACGTTGCCAAGGTTCAATGGGAGCCTGAACCTCAGTTGACGGCGGACCAGTGAGTCTATGGATACACCAGTGGAGGAATGGGGCGCAATAGCACGGCACGGCACGACATGCATACTGACTGGCTTTGCGTGTCAATAGGATTTCCGAACTTGAGAACAAGATTGGAGCTGGCCTCATTGAGGAGGTTATCGAGGTTGCCGAGAGCGAGCTGAAGCTCGTGGATGTGATGACGCAGGCAAAGGTGTAAGTTCTCATCCGCTATCTCCGTCCTTAATACCCCGTACGTACTGACCCTTGCCGAATAGGTGGGAGGACTTGGAAGAGAAGCCTGTCGAGGGCCAGTGGACCTACTTCGAACGCAAGTCTGCGTAAGCTGGGTCACTTGCGACCAAGAAATGAAACCTCTCCGATTTGCCTCGGCGCGCTCTGGACAATGTATATTAGGCGACTGTGGTGACCAAGATACATCAGCTTTTGCTTCTTCGCACTGGCCGTTGAACATGCGCAGATCAAAGACACTGACTGTCGATGATGGGCTCTGTATCCTGCATGGGTGCAGAAGTGGAGAGCTATGAACGGTTTTTGGCGTGACTGTTTATGTTTGATGTTGTAGATACAGACTTGGCCAAGATGTGTTGCGACCTAGGCTGCAGGGCATAAAGTACGAGACATTACCTCGACATGGAGGACCCACCTATTTTCGCCTTGACAGTTGACTACGTCTTTTAGGTATGTACGGAGTATCTAGGTAAAAAAAGAAAAGAAAAGAAAAACATCAGGGGAGTGCAGCAGTGCTGGACGGTTTTGTTTCTGACCCCAAAGATCCAAACTTGGTGTGCCTCAAACGAAGGTAATTCAAGCAAGAGAAAACCCTGCTGGGATACCAGTTTCCATTTCAAACGATTCCCCTAAGAACCGGATCCCCTGATTGCTTCAGGGCTAGGCTGATTGCAGGTCCAAAGGTATTTAGGGGGGTAGGCTGCCCAGGTCGGTAGGCAATCAGTTAACCTCTCGATCAACAGACCGAGGCCGTGCCCCACTTCGTTTTCACCGAATTCTCAGTGTTACTGCTTCTCACAACTTACACCTACCTATCAAACGATATACGCTCACTCCACCGTTTCCCTCTCAAAAATAATACAGTCATCTCAAATATAAATACTTTGCACGCTTTCCGCTGAAAAAGCTCACACCATATCACTTCGAACCATTGACGGCGACGCGCGATCATGAGTCAATCAGTCCCTGGCCGCAAGAGATCCGCCTCGGCCATGTCCTTGAGTGACAGCCAAGACACCCGCTTTAGCTCTCAACTTCCCAGCGACTCCATTAACCCTCTAAGCCATACGCCCTCCGTTCTGCGTCAGCTCCGCCTTGCTGGCCTCGCCGAGACGGACCAGCCACCATCGCGGACGCAGCCCAGGTTTCCGCACCGCGCGTGGCAAGACTCGAAAGCGCGGGGCCGAGGAGGACCTGTCACGGCCGCCAAGGTTGTGGAAAGCAGCGACGTTGACGATGAGGAGGAAGACGAGGACATGCACTTGGGCAACGGCGACAATGACAACGAGAAGCCGCGGCGTAGGAAAAGGGATGGGGAGACCAAGGCCAAGTACGCCTCCGAGACGTCGCCCTTCCGGCCCTTGGTCCGCGCCATTTATGGGTTCCTTGACCAGGGCCGCGTGGCTGATGCCAAGCGCGCCTTTGGGATGCTCGTGAGATCCCACGTCCACGGGAAGCCGGTCGACATCAGACGGAACAACTACTGGGCCCTGGGCGCCGAAATCCTGATGCGCGAGGGCGGCAGTTCCATCAGCGCTCAAGACGGCGCACCCGGTGCAGGGGAAATGTACCCAGCGTCAAACGTTCCCCGCGTTCGCGAGTACTTCCAGGACCTCATCCAGCGTTACCCGTTTAACTTCAAGTACCGCGACGCCGTCTCGGCTGTCGACTTCTGGCCCGCGCTGCTGAGCTACGAGGTCTTCCAGGTGCACAAGCAGCACGCAGCACATCTCCAGCGCCTAAATCGCGAGGCCGAGGAGTGGGAAGACGACTCGTGGCAAGAGCCCTCGTCGCTCGGCGGCGGCGGCGACATCGACATACATGGCATGATAGTGGACGACTCCGACTACAAGGCAACCGGTTGGCAGCCTGATCTGCGGGATCGCCGGCTGCGCCAGGCAAGAGACCAGATCCGCTTGCGGACGCTGGACGCACTGCGTGATATGGCGGGCCGCATGGACGATTTGCTCGAGGACCGTCCAATTTCGCACAGTCACGAGCTTCTGCGGCTACGGGGGATGGTGTCGCTGTACATCGGCGACTTGCTCATTCCAGCGTTCGCCGAGGCGGAGGGCCAGATGGCCGCGGCGAGGATACGGCGCGATGCCGAGAGAAACAACGCGCGTAGCAGCTTTCGGAAAATGGCGGAGCACGGCGGACGGCCTGATGCGTTTGTTCAGGAGATGATGGCCCCGACCGACCACGACGAGGGCCCCATCTTGCCAGTCTTCTCATCGCTTCCTATTAGAGAGTACCGTACGGCTATCTAGAAGTGGTCATCGGCATTTTTCTGAATAGTTTGAGGCACCGGAAGTTGGCACAAGCCTTCACCCCTTGTCCCCTCTTACTCTCCAGGCGCAATTATATTCCGGCTTGTTCCTCCTTTCATGCATCCTTCTTGGACGGCGCCCATCTCTGCAGCACCAAGGCGAAGTTGGAGCTGCCTACGACGACACACCACTGGCCTCCCGGGCTCCACGCCACCTGTCTACCCACAAACGTCGACGCGCCACAGTTTTCAATCTTATGGGGCTTGAGGGGTACTTGGGGGTTGCTGACGCCGTATTTACCGTTCCACATGTCCAGAGTCTCCTGGTTGAATCGGCCCTTCAGCTCGGGTACCTGCTCGAGTTCCGTGCGATGGACCTTGTCAGCCGCCTTCCTCTCCCTGACAGTCAGCCCCGACTTGGCATTGCCGGTGCTTCTGTGAGTGATTGCATTCAGCCAGGCCGGTTTTGATACGGGCTCCTCGCCGTCTCTCCTCGGCCGTCCGAGAGCGTTGACATAGTCGTGGAATCCGGTGATCTGCTCAAAGTCCCAGAAGTAGATTTTGCCGCTGGCGTTACAGAAAGCCAGGATGGGGTGTTGGTCAGGGACGAAGTGCAGCTTGAACCGCATGAAGAACTGCGGGCCGCAACCAGGGGTTTGGAACTCAATCAGACGAGTGTAGGGAACGGGGCATTCCGCCGAGACGCCCAGGTTGAAGGCAGATCGAGTAAGGTTGGCTGGGTTGATTGTGGTCGGGGCCATGGATTGCGGCAGGGGCGGATCCTGGGATGAAAAGCCTTCAATCTTCCACAGGACGATGACATCGTCGTGGCATGCTCGGGAGAGGATGTAGTCACCGAAGAAAGAGACGCTGCAGAACGTGAGCTGGTTGTTGCTGCTGTCGTGTTCCTAGTGCGGAGCACCTACCAGTCCACGAGACTGCTGTGAACCTCTGACGTAGAGAAGTGAGGGTAGTGAACCTCGACTGGACGGTCACTCGGCTCAGTTGGGAGGTCTGGCACCGTCCACTTTACGATTCGTTAGCCTTAGAAATACAGCAGAACGTCAAGAGGAAAATCCCACAAGGTTGATTATTTGATCGTGACCAGCAGAGAGGATATAACGGCCTGTGTCATGCCAGGCCTTGTGCTCACGTCAGAACCAGGTTCACGAACGGCTTTTCTAGGCGGTGGTTTTGGACAGACCAGTGTGAGCAAGTTCCAGTAGTGGCCTTCGCCTCCAAGAATACACAGGCATGGCTGCTTTTCATGCTTTGGATCCAGGCTCCATATCCGGACGGTAGTGTCGTCGGAGCAAGAGGCGATGATCAGGGGGTCGATGGGCGACGTGACCACATCGCAAACATCCTGCCGTGCCATTAGCGCAGCTCCCTCCCCTTAACAAGAGTCGAGACAGGGCTCACTCCTCCATGGCCAACTAGACACTAAGTGAGATGTGAGCAAGAGGTCCAGCGGAGGCTGGTGCGTGATGGCTTCAACTTACGTTGACGAGCTTGCTCTCAACGATGTCGTAAATCTTGATCTTGGCATCCTCCCCACCGTAGCACAGCAGTGGCTTTCCTGTCTCGGCATCTCGGGTCCAAGTGCAATAGTAGTTTCTAGCCTCGGCCTGTAGTCGAGTCAGTCGCCAAGGGCCTTGAGGGCGGCCGAGCTACTGATGACTACGCACATCGTCATCCCGAATTATGCTGATGATCTCACACGGATTGGAGTCATCGGCGGTTGCTGTCAGGCGACAAACGACTATCTGGAGACAAGAGAACTAGATCAGGTCTGGTCCAACAAAGCCACGGAGACACGCAGCGCGTAGGAAACACTTACATGCTTCTTGCTGACGGCAGCGAAAATGGGGCTCGCATCCAAAGGTTGGTATGGACAGAATTTGACGTCGAAGAACTCTGCGCAGAAGACTTGTGAGATTCGGCCTAAACAAATCATGGGTAGGCTATTCCCAGAGCTTACCAGGCACAGGGTCATCTTGAGCCAGGTATCTGGTGTCATCCTGAAGCCAACGTCAGCGGAAGCCAGACCAATTTGATGCACAAAGGAGCGTGTTGCGTGTAGTTGGTGTTGGTTTTATGCAGTTGTGCATTCCCCACCAACGTTTATCCAGATGGATGCTCATGGGCAACCCGACACATACTTCAAGATGGACCGAAACTCTTAGTCTTGGAAAGTCATAAGGAGTCGGGACAGAAGTGGGGGCCATGGCTGGATCGAAAGGGTTGAGGTTGAGGTCGGAAGTCGGAGACACGACAAGTGCGACCCCGGTCCGAGTGCTGGGCCAAGTCTTCTTTTTCCTGTCGTGAGACTGTCCTCTTTCGTCCACAGGCTAAGATTCGACAGCAGCGGCTAGACCCTATAGGGGAACTCCCGAGCAGTGCGCAGTGGTGGGCTGGGTATCTGCGAGACAAGGAGGAAGGGGTGGCGTTGATGCAGTTGGTGGGCGAGGGCTCAGAAGATGTAAGCGGTTGTTGGCACGGGTAGGTATGTA
>NWBT01000039.1:3099822-3122595 GCA_003386485.1 Colletotrichum lentis
GGGGGAGGCAGCAGTTAGCGAGTTGGTGGGTGCAAAGTGGGCAATGAGAGGAAGATGAGTTTCTAAGATGCAGAATTGAACACAAGGTTGAGCCAAGAACGGTAGTGGTTGAGTCGCAGACTAGACCAGATGAGTAGTTGCATTTTTTCCTTCTGTCTCTCTCTCTCTTCGTGTTTGTTGTTCCCTGTTGATCGGGGTTTAACGGAAAAGTGGGAACCCAGAAGTTCCCGGCTTTGGTGTTGGCGGCGCGCCCGGGCCACTCCTTCCCTGGCCAAGTCCGTCCAGCGCCCGAATCAGGGGACCAGACGCCAAATGGGGCCGGCAACGCCTGCAACGGTATGCTAGCATCCGACGGGGCCCTCCCGCTGTACTGTCCATTCTTGCTCCCTCCTTACTGTATCCTTCTAGGAACGAATGATTTGGTAAGTAGTTGTCTCCCTTTCGGACATTTCTGTAGTCTGCCTGGCCTTACCTGCCTAGTGTTACACCTAAATACTAGACGCCCCCGGGTGATGCAAGGTGACGAAGACAACAACAGTAACACTTTCGGCATCATCAGCCCTCGCTAGGTCTTGTGATGTTACACGTCAGCATCCGCACGAAAGAGCTGAGCTTCAACCCACAAGCTGGAGCGGGCCAGCCGGTAATTACACAGTGGGCAGCTTTATGATGGTTGTTCTGGATTCTGAAAGGACTTAACTTGTCCTCAAGTTCAGAGAGCGCGGGAAGGAACTTTCGCACGCGCAAGGTTGTCTGTCTGTCTCTTCGTCTGCTCAGTCGTAACCAGGGGTAAGTACCTTGTATACTATCCCCGTGCCTACCTACCTGTACCTATAGGTAGGTACACTAGATAGTTCCTAAGGTATCCGTAGGTACTTGTAGGAAGGTAGATTAGTACTACCTAGCTAACCGGTTCCCCAGGAAAAGTGGATACCCCAGAAAGCGCACTGTCCACTGCGGTCTTGGTCTACAGGTATGTACGTAGGTAAGGTAGTTAGCCGAAAAGGAGCTCCAATTCGTGGACAGTCTTCTCCTTAATCCGTCTCCTTCGCAGCAGACTCGAAATCTTCAACCTACATCTCATCAAACTTCATGGACAGGAGTGCTGTCTGCGACCTCGCACAACGAGCAACACCATGGCGACCCGTGCCTACTCGTTCAAGGTAACTTACAGATCCTGCCTGCCGGTCTGTCAGGGGATGCTCCGCAGGGTAACCGGGTAGGGAAGGGTATACGCTCCACGACCAACTGCATGTCAGGGTCGCATCACTTCTCACTGAAGCAGTGTAACACGACGAGCGACGACCCTTTCATCACCGCCTTCGAACCTCGACATCAGGCAGCCCCGGCCTAACGAATGTCAACACGAAAACCCAGCCCGGCATCTCAACTACACTACCTACTAATGGCACAAGGATTGTGAGTACGTCAGCTGGTATCCA
Source organism: Colletotrichum lentis (assembly GCA_003386485.1). Classification (NCBI taxonomy): domain Eukaryota; kingdom Fungi; phylum Ascomycota; class Sordariomycetes; order Glomerellales; family Glomerellaceae; genus Colletotrichum; species Colletotrichum lentis. The sequence goes on from NWBT01000039.1 coordinate 3,101,265, forward strand.
TGGATGTGAGAAATGACGGGATCGCTGGGCTCGCCGACCCTCGTCATAGTTTCATTCTCATCGCGTTCAATTGTCGGCTACCGATGCCAGGAACTTCGCAGCATAGCAACATCGGCCTTAAACCGCCTTCGCATTTTCGAACCCCCAAGATGACTCTGCTTATCGATACGCACGCATCCAGCATCCACTTCCACCGTCCACGCCACGTGCCCCATGCAAGCCGCTACCTATGGCAATTGGGCTCCGCAAGCTGCCAATAAGTCTGTTCCGTCGTGGGTCGCCAACCCTCTGCGAAGTATATTGTAGCGGCAGCGAAAAGCACTGCGACCTTGACGTCCTCCTGCCTTGGTGTGGTTCATGCCACAAAAGTAGAGCAAAAAACCGTCTTGAAGCTCTGGAGCGCCCCCCCCCCTTTCTTCATTTCACTGCGTAGTAAAAGGGAAAGCAAGTGCCCGTTTTGTTCAGTGATTAACGGCGGCGCAAGAATCAGACTCCCGGCGGCTCTGATGCTGGCATGTTGAAGCACTTGTACCTGCCCCCGACTCGACAAGGGTCGCACTTGCGATATCCTACCAAGTCAGTAGTCATTAGGCCGAAAGCCGGTGATGCTTCATTGTTAAAGAGATGAGACGAACAAGGGGCGAATGCTCTTGCTTGCTCGGGGACCCTGGCGGCAGATCTCATCTGGTGAACCGGGTAACGATGTCTTCACACCTGTCAACTGAAGTCAGACATTGAGCTATACCTAGCAGAGCGTAGCGTGGCCCCTGTACGGATACTCAACCCACAAGGACGCCATTTTAGCCTTTTCCACTCCCGTTGACGGGAGGCATGGCAAGGACTCGGGGGAGAAAGGCAGACAAAAGGAACGAGAGCCTCGACTGGCTCGCCAGCCCTGCAACATCTCTCGGCTGCCAGTTCGGATTAGGAAAAATGGCCGCGTTCTCGCAAGCACTTCCCAAAAAAGATAGGAGCTGTTCATTATCCCCTGCGTGAGATTCCCTGCCCCCATGTCTGCTTTCAGTATCACGAGCATGGGCATTGGAAGAAGAAGTGGAGGGGCCAAACCCTGAAGCCATAGCCCGCTCGTCGACCAAGAATTGTTGTTTTGGGCAATCTGAAGTCGAATGATTGATGACGGCAGGCTTTCTCTCCCACTCACAGCCCCGCGGTTATGGCGCGTGGTCCCGCGAGACGAACGGGTGGTGCGTCAGGCCCGGCCAGTATGCATCGGCTGCTCAACCTTTCAGCGTCCGAAGATGATGTTAGACTGGATGGGATACTCTCAGTGAGCAGATGTCATCGACAGGTCATTTTTTAGGCCCAAGCTTCATGGTCAACTATTTCAGGATCCCGTCAGGAGCAGTCAGAAGAACGCCTTCAGCTTCGTACCAGACCGTTTCGAACAGCGACGCCAACCCAACATTGCTCTGTACACTTACGCATCCGCATTCATAGGTACCCATGCATACATTGTACGCAGGTACCGGCGGGCGCTGCCCATTATCCAAGTATGGCCGCAATCCGACATATCAGGACTGTGGACGCCCCGCCGGCAACCGTTGACAGCGATGTCGGTGCTCAACACGAACTGCGCGGGCCTCAGAAGAAGCCTGAAGGGTCTCAATCAGGCCTTGAGATGCTGACGGGCGGCCTGTCTCAATTCCGAGTATCCGATTTACCGACCTCTGGGCCTGTCAAGTGACTGGTGCTACCTACAGTCGGACACAGCATGAGGTAAACCGACCTGGGATTGACACGGCAAACCATCGTTGCCCGTCGACGGCGATGCCAGATAACAGAAACCATGGCCCATGACCATACACTAGAGGCGAAAGGCACTTTGTCCAGCACCCGCGCCCAGGCCCGTGCAATAATGCTGTGTGCCGCTGATTTCTGATTACTATCCGTTACTCCGAAATGGAGCAGCGCAATGCAGGTATCGGAGGTACGCATGTAGGCATCTTCCCAATGCCCTCCCTGGCTAAGTGTAACACGAAGTTGAGACTCGCCCGGACGGCAATTCGAGCTTGGCCGGGTTCCTCCAAGGAGAGGAGGGAGAATGGACATCATATTCGAAATGATCAAGCGCGCTGTATCCGTACTCATCCCGTCTTCCTGAAACTAGACAGGCTTCTGACGGATCGCCATCCATTGATACAGCGTTGTTGCTCCTGTGGGGCTTTGACAGCCCGAATATTGGCTGGAAGGAAGGGAAAAGCGCCGCATATTAACAACAGGGAACAGGCATGGTTGTTCATTGTCTTACCCCGCTGTCAACAACATCAATTGAGCACAGGATGATGATTGACCGGGGGATGCTCTCCATCAACATGAGTGGTGCATGTGGTTGAGTCTTCATGTATCCGCATACATGTAAATTGGTATATCTACATGTACTGTGCACCCGTGTGTTGAGCGCCCTGTACTCCTCCAACTGCTGCGCGCCCAGCCTCAAACGACGCCCTGTCCGGCCGAAGCATACGACGCGCAAGACGTTCGACCTCGGGCTACATGGAGGACCAACTTTGCTCAGGAGCCTGGGTTGAGCAGTAAAAATGACACGAGTATACGCTGGGAAGGCCTCTGCAACTGTCGCCCTGCCCTGCTCTGCGAACCTACGTAGCAAAGCAAAGTATCTAAACACGGAAGGCCTACACGCCACGGAAGACAGAATAATAAGCCGGACACTATCCGTACTACTGGCTCGAATGTTAGTATGGATGGATTCACGCCACAAGAGCATACATAATTACATGCCCGCACGCTCGCCGACACACGGAACACATGCGTACCCGTTTAGCTGCCGGGGTAGCGATCAAGGGTCGAGAATCGTTGTTCGAGCTTGCTGCAAGACGGAGGGGCCCCGGTCCCCCGGTCCCCCGGGCTGCTTCTCTATTGTGTACGAATGCATGCACAACCTATTGGGCCCTTACCAGCTGGACCCTCATTACCAACCTTGCCCTATCCGCATCTGTTTTTCGAAGCTGCAGGCTGGGCGTGAGGGAGGGAGGGGTGGTGCCTTGGAAGTTGGAAGTTGGAGCTTGGGTGCGGCGGTATCGTGCCACGGCCCATGGGACAGGCAACCTATAACAGTACATACCTACCTAGGTACGGTAGGTACCTAGGTAAGTGAGAGGTACGAGATCTACCTACCAGGCCAGACCAAAACCTCGTCCCCGCCACCGCCGCCGCTGCCTTTCGTCCTTCGACAATCGAACGAGCTGTCATAAAAGGATGCTCGCCTCCACGCCGCAACACAACTGAAAACGACTCGTTCATCTTCTCCTTCCCATCTCAACCGTAGCTACACTATTAGGTGTATTGGTTTGTCTCCTCACGCACTCAGCAACGACAATTCACTATCCAGTTGTCGTTTCACCATCACATTGCGGAGACAGAGCCTCTTCTCATTCTCATTCTGTTCCCCTCCTGCCCTACTGTCTAGCCTAACCTTCATTTAACGTGCGAGTGAGTACATTGCCTCTACTGCGTTTCTGTCAGGAACCGAGGCATTTGTACGGATACCACAACCCGCAACGCTCTCGTCTCCACCAACACCAGCACCGACACAACTAAACACCGCCGCCAACGGTCTTACTTTCAACAGACCGCGCCCTCTCCGCACCGAGAGCCTGCAAGAAAGCCCCAACAGCGTATCTCGAGTCCCCAATCCTAGCAGCCTCATTTGTCCGGTCTCCAATTAACCGCTCTTGGCCACGGCTGGCAGTACCCCCCCCCCCAGCTGCCATCACTCGTCCTGCTCATCATTGCGTCTACGACGCAGATTTGCCCAGCCCCTGCATGCTTTTTGCCCGCAAGGTGACAGCGCGTCTCTCCACCACAAGTCCCATACTCGAGATTCGAACTTTCAACCCTGGCCAACTAACTCCTCAAAATATCATTGTCCTTGACTAGCTAGTCCGGCAATCCTTGACGGCGGCCTGTTTGACTGTTCAGTGCGTGCTGCACTTCTACTGGCAACGACAACTTTCTGAACTTAGCCTGTCTGTCCATACTCGGGAGCCAGTGCGACAGTCGAGCATCTGGAATAGGTGCAGGAGACACGAAATATAATTGCGCTGGCCAGACATCATACACCCCAGACCTTATTCCTGCTGCCATGAGCCAACAGTCATTTGCCATGGAGCAAACGTTTATGACGATTCATTCCACGGACCCCAGCGCTGCTATTCTGTTCGTATCCGACTCGGTATTCGACATACTGGGCTACACCCCTCAAGAAGTGCAGGGGAAGTCATGCTTCGATTTCTTTCATCCTGACGAGGTCCCCTTCGCTCGTTCCATCCACAGTCGCGGCGTCCTTCTGGACAAGGCCGCCGTACTCCACTATGTTCGCATCATGTCGCGCGACGGCCAGTGGGTGAGCTGCGAGTGTTGCTTCACTGTCGTTCATGATGTCCTGGTTGCTTGCACCAGCATCTATCGGCGAGGTGAAAAGAGCGATAGTAAGCAAACCTAGCCTGCCTCTATCCCCCTTCCTCAAGCCATCTCATGCTGACTTGGAAACCAGGACGAGCCGCCGAAGCCCCCCAGATCCGTCGACTTTTCTCGAGCTCTCCTCGAGACCCCCGCTACCACATGCTGGAGCATCTGTCACCCAAGTTCCGGATGCCTGCAGTCGAGCGCGAACCTCGCGCAGCTCTCATTTTGAACAGGTTCACCCGCACGCTGACAGTCATGTTTGCGACTAATGCCGTGTCCTCCATTCTCGGCGTTCGACCAGACCAGATCAAGGACAAGAGCTTTTACGAGTGCATCCAAGAGAACTGTCTGCCGGATGCTATCAGGTGCCTCGAGAGTGCAAAGGCCAACGACTCCATTGCCTACCTGAGGTTCTGGTACAGAGATCCGCGCCGACCCGAAGATTTTGACGAAGAGGATGACGGAGAACACAACAGCGGAAACTCGAGTGATTCCGATGGTGGCGGTGTTCAACTCGATGGTCAGCTCGACGGCCACATGGACATTGACGACGATGACAACGGCAGTGGCCCTCATATCAAGCAAGAGGACCAGAGCCGGCCTGACATGTCAAACCACAGCTCCGCGACGCATACGGCGACCACAAATACCTCGGGTTCGAGCAGCGAATCACAGCCGTCTGCAGCCACCTCGGCTCCGTCTATTAATGGCGCGGCAGCTCAGCCATCCTCGGCTGCGGAGCGCCTGAGAAACCGTCGTCGAGAGCCGCCTCCGCCCTTTGAGCTGGAGGCTGTCGTGTCATGCACGTCGGACGGACTTGTGGTCGTGATCCGCAAGGCGCGCCCCCCGATTCCGGCGCCTCATGCGCCGCTGGTCGTGCCCACTTATACCAATGGCCTATTTGCCGCACCTTGGGGCCAGCATCCGATCCGGCCACAAGTTCCGCACGAGATGCTCTACACGTTCAGGCCCCCTCTTATGCCCCAGTACATGCCTCTGCGCGATAATGTGATGGCTGGTGGAGGCCCGCCAGTCGACCATCTCATGAGCTCCATCAGAGACGTTGCTGTATTTGCATGGGCACTGGTGGGAATCAACGGCAATTTAGCCACGTACACGCGAGGAATGCCGCGTGATCAAGCTCAGCCTGACGGGCTGCCTGTCTGGGATCCGAGTGCTGGAAGTGCCTCATATCTTGGACCGGAGAACCAGGCGGTCCGTCGTTGGACGAACTATGACAAAGAAAAAGGCTTCGGCTCGACATCATCGTATCAACAACCATACTCTCATGGTGCCACGTCGGGCTATGGCCATGCCCCTCAAAGTGGCGTGAACAACTACATTTACTCGCAGCCGCCACCGCCACCGCCGCCCACGTGGCCTGGTCTACAGCCTGCGTATACATCCGCTTTCGACCCGTTCGCAAATAACAACCATCACCAAGACAATCAGCATCAACATAATCCACACCATCAGCACAATCATGCTCATCATAACCACTCTGGTTACCATCAGCCGCATCAACATCAACAGCAACAGCAACAGCAACAGCAACAGCAATATCAACAACACCAACAACAACAACAACCGCAAGGCTTTGGTCACCAGGCACCGTTGCAGGGCGAGCCATGGGGTGATACACCACCGGCGTACAACGGCCAAGGACATACCAACGGGCACCCCAATGGACGCCCGAACGGCCAGTCCAACGGACATTCCAACATTGAGCCAAGCAATTCGACTGTAAATAATGAGCCATTTCAGGGCTATCGGTACCCGTGGCAGTAGCCCGAGAACCTGGCTAAGTGAGACGGCAATGTAAGCAATTGTGGTCAAGGCACCATTCTGAGCGTTCAACGTGTGCTTTGGTTATATTGGTGATTGGAGCGGGTGAGAGTCTTGGAGACAAATGAGTGGTGTCTCTGATAACTACTACCTTCCTGTAGATGGGAGTAGACATACGGGCGGACCAATTTGACATCAATGGGTAATGGTGGAGAAGACCGGTGCCGGCGGCCCGCGTTTTGCTAGAAACGGCGATGCAAAAAAGATACCCGCGAGGCCTTTGTACTCGCAAAGGAGCCAAAGATTGAATACAAATATCCGGCATCAATATGTTTTGCTGGCTGGGTCTAACGACGGGTACGTTCTGCGTCCCTGAATGCTTGCAAATACGCTGCACAGGAATGCTAGAAAGGCAATGTATCAAGCATCACAACCATAGCAACGCGTTATTTTATTTTTATTATTTTTTCGCACCGTGCTTTCCTTGTCAACACCGTTTGCTGGGTTGTACAATCATACGAGGAAGCTTGGCCTCGTTGTGGGTGACATGTGGGGAACCCACTTTGAACTCCGGGCGTTGTCGATACGACCCTGTCCCATGAGGGAGCTATGAGAGGATATCGACGTCTTTCATTGGTGAGATCTTGGCACCAGGCTGTAATCGGGAGGGCGGGTCAGTATTTTCCGGATCAAGGGAGCTTGGACCGCCAAAACGCCTGTTTTGGTAGAGGAAACCGTGGAGTCTTTCCTAGGAGTCGTATGCTGCCGCTCTGCACTACACGTACGTCAACTAAAACACTCTAACCATTCCATCTCGAGCTCGGAGAAGAGCAATCACTACCTTGAACATTTGGAAACTCGAGCAACGGCAGCAATCGACTGCCGCATAAACGATCGCGGGCTGCCCATCAGCTGAAAACGCCAAGGATACATACATGTGAATCGACATCACAATACCCTCGACCATGGCATCTACAAGCAGGCGAGATGACTACGCCAATCCTCCCTTGCCTGACGACGACATGATCGACCCCGACGATGGTAGGCTTCTATGGTGATCTACTCGTCGTGTTAGCTTCTGGACCTAATGACCCGCTGGTGTGTAGCTGATCTTGACGACTTTGACGACCCTCTCGGCAACACATCGTCGCGGCAACCGCTGACAGGCAACATCGGCTCGAGCTCCTCGTCGCGGCCGATTAATGAGAACGCCTGGACCTCCAGAATACCTGGCGAAGACCGCGCTGCGCCTCAAAACACAATTGACGAGTCGGTCTGGGACACCCTTCGCCGTGACCTGCTCGCTGTTTGGGCCAAGATGAGGGAGGTTCTGTACCCCAAATACCTACTTGGAGGAACTATGTTCGATGCTGATGGCATCCGGGGCGCATACGCGAACATCCGTGGGGCCGGGCTGTCCGGCGCCCGCGAGGAGATCACTGGTCTGGCCAGTCGCTTCATGGATTCGGAGGCGCTTCTGTCGCAGAACAACATGACGCCGGGCCTGCGTGACTGGGATCTTTGGGGTCCCCTTATATTCTGTCTGCTCCTCAGTCTGCTTTTAAGTTTCAACGCACGAGCTGATCAGAAGGACGTTGTATTCAGCGGAGTATTTGCCATGATCTGGATTGGAGAGGCAGTTGTGACGCTGCAGATCAAGCTGCTGGGAGGCAGCATGTAAGTCACCTCCCCCCATCTCTCTCAACTGGCCTTCGGTTGTGTTTTATTTTACTGGGCACTGTACGCTGACGGGACACGGCAGCTCCTTCGCCCAAAGCGTCTGCATCATCGGATACACTTTGTTTCCCCTGGTGATCGCGGCGCTTCTCTCGGCCTTTGGTATTCCGACTGTCGCCCGTGTTCCTGTATACCTGTTTCTTGTGGCATGGTCTTTGGCCGCAGGCGTAAGCATTTTGGGCGGCAGCGGGGTGGTGAAGAACCGAGTCGGCATCGCGGTATACCCGCTCTTCGTCTTTTACCTTGGTCTAGGTTGCCTCTGCTTCATTAGCTAAGGTACCGGCAGGGAGATAAAGGATGTGAGCTTGGGAACTGGGGCCTCTACGAAGGGAGTTATGCTGCACGTTGTATGTGACCGAACCAAAGAGCCAAAGCTCGTTCACTGTATTTCTAGATATCCCTATTGTTATGCCACTAGTTTCCCCCACACAGTTCTATTTGGGTGATGATGGCAAGTCACTGAAGGAGTTTTATTTTTGCAATCTGAGCTGGATTGAAGGGAAAGTTGCCTAATGCTCTCGCGAATATCCCCCGCTATTTCGAGGTTCTTAGATACGAGGTAAGGAGTCTTGGCTAGGCGCTTGAGGCGCCGGTGTGAGGCAATGTGGAAGCAGCATTGCTAGTTACGGCCAAAATTTATGACACATGCTGGCCTTCCCGCCCCCCCCTCCTTTTATTTCTATTGGTTTTTACAAAACACAGTTGTTGTAGGGAGCATTGAAAGAGATCTGTTCGTCAGCGCACGCATAAGTGTCTATGGACCTGACCTCCCCATGCTGGCGTCTTCATGGCCGGGAATCTTGGACTTCATTCACCGTGACGGGAAAAGTTCGACTCTGGGCCTTTGGCAGCAGGTCATTCGGGCAGTGGAACGAGTCGCTAGCAGGTGATTCAATCTCTTAGGAGGTAGGTTGTGTATCCGCAAGTACACAGGCAAAGCGCGCTAATGCAGGCGGCCTTTGACCCAATGAGGAGATATGGGGCTCTCTACAGCGGACCTATCGTCTAGCATTGTAGGGACTGAAGAGTGCCCAGTGTCGTCTTATCTGAGCCGGAGCGCAGTGAATGATTGGGCCGATTCAGCTCCAATAGCGAAGTTGGTCCCTTTCCAACTATTCCTCATTTCCACTGGCCTGCTGTCACCGCATTTGCACCGCACCGTACCGCACTACAGCCGAACTTCTTCGACCACGACTCTCCCAAAAGCCCAGTTGCGCCGACCACCCAACGACGTGTGTCGTTGCCTCTCAACTGATATTGCCCACGGCCATTGTGTAGATACCTCTTATCTTTTAGAGAGGACCCACTGCTTGTTTTTCTGCCTCCTGTGCGACTACTCAAATTATTACCCTGAAAGTAATTTCTACGCTTGGCTGCTTACCACCGCCTCGCTCTAACATTTGCAAAGTCGGGCAGAAGAAACCTCCACATTACTTGACGACAACACCGACGACAACGAAGCCGCTTTGCCTTACCAACCTGACGCAATGGCCGACGACTCTCAGCCCGGCAGTCCAAGGTCCGACCCGATCGACGCAAAGGAGGACGCCGAAACCGCTGCTGCCCGCAAGGAACTGAAGCATACGGCTATTTCAGAGAAGCCTTTCGCGGATGGCCCCACCGCCGAGAACACACCCTCCGGGTCGCAACACGAGGATCATAGGGAACGCGTCTCGTCACCAAAGAAGAAGCGGGCGCATGACCAGTTAGACGAAGACAACGACGTTGATGAGGCTGACGACAAGAGTGTCGTCTCGAGCGACTCGGCGAAGGACAGGGCTTCACGATTGGAACCCGAGAAGAAGAGACACAGAGACGAGGTCGCCACCTCTACTGACGCTGCGGGCGATCTTTCTGTAAGTTCCTCTCGTCCATATCGATGACACAGGCATACGTACTGACGTTGTATATCCACGGCCAGGCACCGCCAGCTGCCGCCGTCGATAAGAAGACGCAAGAAAACGTCAGTAACGAAGGCACATCCGCGACATCACACGACTCTGCCAAGGACGAGAAGAAGGGAGCGTCGACATCTGCTTTTGCTAGCTCAGGCTTTGCCAAACTGGCTGCCTCTAGTGCGTCCCCGTTCGGTTCGTTGGGAAATGGGGCCAAGGGGAGCGTCTTCGGCGGCTCAGCATCAAACACCTCGCCCTTTGGCGGCCTGTCGTCTTCCAAGCCTGCCGCCGCCTCCCCTGCCCCTACACCCACTCTAAGTTTTGGCGGTGCAGGCGCAGCATCTTCGCCCTTCGCCAGTGTTAAGCCCACTGGCACGAATGGCGGTTTTGGCTCGGCCTTTGGCAGTGCCTTTGGCGGCGGCCTGGGCAGCAAGCCCCTCGCCAGCTTTTCCAAAACGGGCGAGTCTTCATTCAAGACCGAAAGGGCAGCCAAACCATTCGGTGCGCCCGAAAGCGACGCTGAAGAGGGCTGTGATGATGACGCCGACGATGACGCCGAGGCTGTCTCTGAAGTCGGTGACAAGGAGGAAAGAGAAGAGTCCGACAAGGAGGAATCCAAGGCCGTGGAGGATAAGAAAAGAACCAGGCTGCAGAAGAGTGAGTGGATGTTGTGTAGTATAAGGCCCACTGCATACTAACCGGGACATAGTCACTGTCGACGATGGCGAAGCCGGTGAGGCGACTGTGCTCCAGGTCAGGGCCAAGATATTCTACCTGGAAAAGGAAGTGGGCTGGAAGGAGCGTGGATCTGGCATGCTCAAAATCAACGTACCCGAGGCGTGTGTTCAGTTCGACGACGCTGGACTGCCGATACCTGGCTCTTTTGACGCATCGGGGCTGGAAGAGGACCCCGAGGCCGGTGACAGCAGCGGTCACAAGGTGGTTCGTCTCATCATGAGACAGGACCAAACACACAGAATTCTTCTGAACACGGTCATCCTTCCCGCTATGCAGTTCCAGGAGAAGGCAACGTTGAAGTCTGTCGGTGTCATGTTCACGGCCTTCGAAGGTGCAGAGGCCAAGCCTGTGAGCGTTCATGTCAGGGTACGTACTCACCAACCTTATCGATATCCAACCTATCTCCTTTTGACTAACGCCCGCTGAATAGATGAGCGCTGCTAGTGCGAAGTCGTTCCTTAATGAGGTGGGAATGGTACAGAGAGAGCTCTCAGGAAACTGAGCAACTGAGCCCTTAGACATAAGCGGTCCAATGGGTATCGAATGGCGTTGAAGCCCACGCGTGTTTTGGTCAGACGATACAGGTATGGAATATAGACCTGAATACGTGGTACCATCCAGGGAGGGCTGGCGTGGGCATTTCTGGGGGCAGGACAGCGGGCGAAGAAGACACAGGCATATAGGCACAATTGGGTGGGATGGCGGAAGTTTTGTTAAGGGGGCCATTCCAGTTTAACTATGCGGATACCTCAGGTCTTAGGTCGCTATCCTGTCACGATATCAGAAAAGCAGGCTTTCATCTGATGCGTTTAAATATCAATCAAGCGCAATGTTGTATGAAATCCAGTGCCATCAGGTATCTGGATACCTTTCAGAGAACGTGCGCCAGCGGAAGGCGACTGAGTCCTGTGTTGTGCCAACTCTTCTAGCCGCATGTAGCTCACGTGACCTGGTGTGGATTACGTGACGCAGACGACTTTCACCAATCCTGGCTGTGGCGTCGCGCTGCCTTCACCACTGCTTCTGCTTCTAGGTGTATTTGTTTTCTTGCATATCCACAGCAAGCATGTGAAACCCTGACGTTTTCTCCTCTCGTTTTCCCGTTGAGGCAATACTGTACTCTGCTTCACTAGACCACATTCTTCTCCCATTCCTGCCTGAGGCGTGACGGTCTCTCAAGGGGCATGAGAACATGGCGCCCCTCGCACCAGGTAAAGGACCACTTGCGGTTCGAAGATCAACAGGCAAACGGAAGAGGCAGGAAAATGAAACGACCTTAAGGGAAGATGGAGAGCCTATTTCCGAACATCCAGGAGCCGATGCATCGGAGATCGATGATGCCGCCCTCGCTGACAAACCGAAAATGCCCAAATCGAGGAAACAGACTGTGCCAAAGAAGGCTGGATCGACTCTAAATCGCACAGACACAGCAACAACGTCCGTCGAGTGCAACATTGAGTGGCCCGAACGCTTCAAGGCGCTGGAAAAAACGCACCGCGCTCTCAATCTCGTCTTCACGTTTTGCTGTACCCGCAAGCACCTCGCCACTACATTCGATACCATCAAGTCCGCAGTGGAGTCGCACACCAAGACGTCCCTGACGATTGAAGACGTCGCTTCCATTGCCGCCATTCGTCCCGAGGGCGTCAATTTTGCCTACGTTGACGAGATCATGCTACAGACTGAGGTTAGAGGTGCCGAGCGAGACGTGGTGTTCAAGAAGGGCCGAGAGTTTCTCTCGCAAGCGCCCGCACCCGATGCTTCTGTGGGAGGCATCTCGGGCCTCGACAGGTTAGATCATCACCCCGACGACCCGGTTGAGGGAGGCAAGGAGGTGTTGTATTTTGAGTTTGTGGATGGGGACCTGAAACGTCAAGTCAGGGACAGGAAGACGGGCGAGATCACGAAACCCAACAGGAAGCTGAGAGAGGAGACGCTTAAGATGCCCGTCTACAGCCAGAAGCAGATGACGAACCTGATCGAGCGCAGGAACCAAAAGTTTGGCGACGCCGTTAGCCTGTTTCTCAATCAATGCATCGCCGATGGCATAGATCCCGAGCTGAGGCTTGCAACAAAGACCGAAGATCATATTCCTGTCCCGACGGTTCTAGAGGAACCGGCAGACAAGAAGCTCGGTGCCTTGCCTGAATCCATCCCAACAGACCGCAAGAGCATTCCCGAAATCGTTCAGGAACTGAAAGATAGCCCATGGTATACGGGACAGCTTGTTCCCGACGGGCATCGTGTATTTGAACCGCAGGAGCCTGTGTACGGCGACCTCGACTTTCTCCTGAGCCAGGAGCTTGTCAATGCCCTCTACAATTCCAAGGGCATTACTCAGTTCTTTGCGCATCAGACGGAAGCTATCAATGGTCTTCTGGAGGGGCAGCACGTTGTGGTTTCCACGTCAACAAGCTCCGGAAAGTCTCTCATCTATCAACTCCCCGTTATCCACGCCTTGGAAAGAGATCGGAACACCCGGGCTATGTACATCTTCCCCACCAAGGCTCTAGCTCAGGATCAGAAGAGAAGTCTGAGGGAGCTGATGAGCTACATGCCCGGCATGGAGGAGGTTCTCGTCGAGGCATTTGATGGCGACACCCCGATGAATGCGCGAAACGTGATTCGGGAAGAGGCGAGAATCATCTTCACCAACCCGGACATGCTGCATGTGACCATCTTGCCACAGGAGGAAAGATGGAGAACGTTCCTAAAGAATCTCAAATACGTGGTGGTTGATGAGCTGCATTACTATAACGGGCAGATGGGTTCGCATGTAGCGTTCATCATGCGGAGATTGAGGCGAATATGCGCTGCCGTCGGTAACCGACACATCAAGTTCGTCTCGTGTTCTGCTACCGTGGCCAACCCAAAGCAGCACTTCGAGGCCATATTCGGCATTGGAAATGTGCGGCTAGTGGACTTTGATGGGTCGCCATCAGGTACAGAACCTCCGGTCTCGCATCGCTGTCGGGAAAGGTGTCTTTACTAACGTCAAGCAGGCCGCAAAGAGTTTCTATGTTGGAACACGCCATATAAAGACCCCGGGGATCCTGCAAGCGGCCGAGGCGACGCCTTGTCTGAATGTGCCCGTATCTTCTGCCAGCTTATGCTCAGGGGCGTCCGTATTATCGCTTTTACCAGGGTCAGAGAGCAGTGTGAAAAGCTGGTCACCGCTGTCCAGCAGGAACTCGAGTCTCTCGGGCGACCAGAGTGTGTAAACAGAGTCATGGGCTACAGAGGCGGCTACACCGCCCAGGACCGACGGAGAATCGAGTCGGAGATGTTTGAGGGCAAGCTCCTGGGTATCGTCGCGACTACGGCGCTTGAGCTGGGAATCGATATTGGGACGCTGGATTGCGTGCTGACGTGGGGCTTCCCTTACACCATCGCCAACTTGCGTCAACAGAGTGGCAGAGCGGGCCGGCGGAACAAAGACTCGCTATCGATCTTGGTAGGAGATTGCTTTCCTACTGATCAACATTACATGCAAAACCCCGACGAGCTTTTCTCGAAGCCGAATAGTGAGCTCCAGGTTGATCTGGAGAATATGCTGGTGCGGGAGGGGCATATCCAGTGTGCTGCATACGAAATGCCTATTCGGCCGATTGAGGATGCCGAGTATTTTGGCAAGGACCTGGCCCAGATTTGTGTAGAGAGGCTGCTGGAAGACGCCCTGGGCTTCTACCACTGCCATGATCGATTCAGGCCTATTCCTTCAAGATTCGTCGCCATTCGTGATACCGAGGACGATCACTTTGCCATCATCGACATTACTCATGGAAGAAACGAGGTGTTGGAGGAGTTGGAGGCCTCGAGGGCAACGTTTACGATCTACGACGGTGCCATTTTCCTACACCAGGGAAACAAGTATCTCGTCAGAGACTTCCAGCCCGACAGGATGATGGCACGAGTGGAAAGAGTCAAGGTCGAGTGGACCACGACCCAACGAGATTTCACCGATATCGACCCGATCGAGACGGAGGCCATCAAGAAGATATCCGGCTCCCAGTCTAGAGCGTTCTACGGCACAATCAAGATCCAGCAGAACGTGTACGGGTTCTTTAAAGTCGACAAGAGGAAGCGCGTGCTCGACGCTGTGCACGTGGACAACCCGCCGGTTATCAGGTACGGGAAGGGCATGTGGCTCGACATACCCAAGAAGGCCTTGCAAATCCTCGCGGACAGACGTCTGCACATTGCCGCGTCCATCCACGCGGCGGAGCACGCCATTCTCAGCCTTATGCCCAACTTCGTCATCAGCTTACCCGGCGACGTCCGGACGGAATGCAAGGTCGCGCTGAAGGAGTTCGCCAAAAAGGAGTCGCAGAGGAAGAGGCCTGGTCGGCTGACGTTCTACGACGCCAAGGGGGGCGCCAGCGGGTCGGGGATCAGCACCAAGGCGTTCGAACACATTGACCATCTTCTCCAGCAGGCGCTCAAGCGGGTCGAGAACTGTTTCTGCGAGAACGGGTGCCGGGAGTGCGTGGCGTCGGACTTGTGCAAGCAGGCCAACGAGGTGATGAGCAAGGCGGGCAGCCAAGTCATTCTCAAGACGCTGCTGAACCTCGAGATCGATGTCGAGGCATTGCCAATGGGGCCCGAAGAGTACAGCCCGGCGGGCATCGAGACCATTGTCGTTGCTCAGACTGTTCCGCCGAAGGACCGGGGAAAACTTGGGGTAGTTGAGATCAAAGACGAGGAGTTTGAGGACCGTGATACGGTTCTGTTGGAGGAGGCCGAGACGTGGACTGGCGAGCACGAGGAAGGATGATTACTCGCCGGTGTGTTCATCCCCCCCAGTGGGGATAAGTATCCGATAGACCTGCCCAGCGACCTGCACAGGACAACTTGTCCGTTTGAGGGATTCATGTACGGAATGCGACCAAGTTGACAAAGTACGGATCGTGCTTGGACATTTCGTCAACCCGAAATGATTAAATGTTATTAGGAAACAAGGGTAGGCTAAGATGAATTGTCTTGTTCCCTCGCCAGAACCACCTTATCTACTGTCTGTCTCGCCTGGCTGATGTCAAGGAGAGAGTGTACATGAAGCTATCAGGTAAGGATGGATGAAGACTGTCGTCCCTGATTTACACCCGTTCTGATACAACCGTTCCTTACTTCTTGAGACGTGATTATCTGGACACCAGGCGGGTTGTGTGTTCTAGTGTAGACATACGAATTTCCTATCGTGTCTTTTTTGAACAATATTTTTTGGCAAGTCACGAGGCTGTGGGCACCCGCTCTGGTAAAAGGCCCTCCACCACGTTTGTTCCAGTATGGTTGACGTAGTTTCACACCTTGGGAATCTAAATACAGCTGTGTAACTCCACAAGTCCCAGAGATCCCTTGATTCCCATTTCAGTTAATAAGGTATTAGGCGTCCCCGGCCCCTGTTCGCCCAGATCTCTCGGTTTCTTTTCTTATTCACGTACGAACACCCTCTTTCTCACTTCCACCTCCCCCGCAATTAAACTTTTTCTCAGTACCAGTTCATCTCAACAAACAGATGTGAGCCTGTGCACATCGTTTGATAGTAACACGTACTGACACCCGTCAAAGACGAATCCAAGGTCAACCAGGCCAGTCACATTCGCAACGTTTTACCCCACCGATCCTGGGAGACATCTAATTCAACGATACCGAGCCTGAGCGTCCTTTTCATCAGGTCAGGTGGGATGCTACTTCAAATCTATAACGCAGCGGCATTTTCAACAGCGGAAGTACGAGCGTTGGCATCTGGGGCTTTATTCGGACACGTCACTCTGGATAGGAACGCTCTCAGCATGGTGCGCATCTAAGGAGCAGTCAGCCAAGTTGGTCCAACGGACAAGACCTGACTGAGCTGGTTATCCAGGTTGGAGGCCGATGTAGCTTCTTGACATGACTACTGGGCCAGCTCCTTTAGGCCAGGCCGTGCAGGTTCTGGGGTGGCGGGTTGCGAGCATCCGCCATAAGTGAGAAACATTATTGGTTGGCGATCGGTGCAATGTTGCCATGGACGGGATCCAAGTGCCTGACCATTATCGCAACTCTCTCGTCATCAGCGTCACTTGGATTTCGGCGCCACAGTCTCAACNGCTTAAAGTTTTGCCCGTTGGTGCAGCCTTCCTCTATCCTGTTTCTCGTGAGGCTTCGCATCTGAGGGGGGGGGGACGTAATCGAGATGTGTGGCACATGGTCGAGAAGCTGAAGTTGAAAGGTTTTGATGAAAACGAGCCCGCCAGATGTTTAGCAGAAAACACAAGGCAAGACTGTTTGTGGTACTGAACAAAAACCAAACAACATGTGCCCCGAGGACTAGTAAGTGATGAAGGGGGGAGGATGAAAAAAGCTTTTGCCAAGGGATGGTAAGATGGGATGTTTTTGTCCGCGTCGGGGGGTTGGAGGTGGAGATGGGTGTGCGACAGGCGTCTCAGCCTTGGCCCTTGGGACGGTCGTGGCATCCATCCGCTTGGCATCCATGCGTTGCAGACTTGCAGTTGATCAGCAGCCAAGGAAAGATAGCTGGGGGCGTGTTGCAGCTTGACGCAGTCGCCCAGCCCGCCGCCTCCGTACGTCTGCCGCATAAACTTTGCCCAGATGCCAGAATCCTCGACACTCGATTGTCTAGCGGGCGTCGGCGGGAGAGGGCGTTTTAGGGACAGGAGGGAGGAAACAGGGGCACACCTAGAATGGTCGGCCAGCGATATGATGAGGGCCAAGAAGAACAACTGTCAAGGTTTATGTATGGCAAGACTTGGCAAGCAGCCTCACCGCACAACGTCAAATGCAGACCCGAAGGGGGAGAGAGACGTGGTTGGTTGGCGTTGTTGTATTGGTGGAAAGCTTCGTACATACTGCAGCCGGGTTCCCGCAGGGGTCTGGAAATTTGTGACGTCGTTGGGGCTTTGCTTACTTTATTTGCCCACCGCCTGTTCACATCGCAGCAACGCAATGAGAAGGAAACAAAGTCAACATCATTCGAATCTGCAGGGCCCTCTCTGCGCGTGTATACACGTGTAGTGTAAGCGCTTTTGTGTATGTGTGTGTGTGTGTGTGTGTGTGTGTGTGTGTGTGTGTGTGTGTGTGTGTGTGTGTGTGTGTGTGTGTGTGTGTGTGTGTGTGAGTGTGAGTGTGAGTGTGTCTGAGACTCCCGCCCGTTCCATCCACCTTTCTAACACTTTTTCTCTCCTCCACATGGAAACTGCCGCCTCATTCCTTGCCTTGCAACATGTATGAGGGAAAGACAAATTGCGCGTCTGCCTCATCTCATCTTGCACACACATATGCAGCAAAAGCATCGGCCAGTCGAAGTTTCATAGGTTTTCGGGCGATACTTGGGGCGCGGGGTGTCGGATTGCACCCATGACACAAGCATCCGACTCGCCGACTCGTCCAACAATGCACAGGGATCCTGTCAGAAGGTCTTGGCATGACAGCAAGCTTGGCCGTGCCTTGATTCACGCACACCAGACGCTCGGCATGCGTGTCTGTATCTCTCTGGCTCTTTTTTGCTCTCTCGCGCCCTCAATCTAGGCCCTCGGTTTTGAAAAGCTAAAACGTATCGATCGAGTGGTTCCCTGGAGGGCTCCTTCGCCATCTCTTTTCGGCGCCTCTTGGCAAGCTATGTAAACGCACCTGCTGCGATGTCGAATATGTTGGAGACACTCTTCACTTCGGATTGACGGGTTGGGGTACGGATACCGGTCCCATCACCTCTCGTTCCGCGACAGCAACGAACGCCAAGAGAAACTGGCATCCACTCTCCTCCTCACCGACCGTCGACCAACAGCAGCGGCAGAAGCAGCAACCACGAGAGAAGCTGGGGTGGTTGAAACGACATCGCCCGCAATTGCAGGCAGCGACCCGGCCCAGCCACCCTCCCGGACCAGATACCCCAGTTACCGCCGAGGGGCCCCATCAGCCCGGCGGACTGGACCACGTTGACCGAGACTGGGAATAAGGACGCTCACTTCCCCATCTCTTAAGCTTAAGCAGCGTTGCATCTCGTTCCCCATCTCTTGGCCATTGAGCCACACTTCCAAAGAGCCTTAGTATTCGGGCTGTTCCACAAATCTTCACCGTCCCGTCCCCTATGATCTATCCCGGCAACACCAGTCCTGTGTTACCGGCTTGGGGCTACTTCTCCACGACTATTTACCCTCTCTGCATTTCCGCACCCTACGAATAGTCACGGCTTGTGTTTGTTTACCTCGCTCCGCCAGCGAACGTGTCGTTTTCTCCATCCAGACGTCCCGACCCGCCGTCATGTCGGCTCCCAGATCCCCGTACCGCCAGACCTATCGCCAGTCGACCGGCTCACGGCGGCGAGAACCACCAACCCACCCCATCATCCCGCCCGAGAAGGCACGCACTTCGGGCTACCCGGCCGACGAGGAGCTACCGGTCCACAACGCCCGTCATCACCGAGCCCCGCCCCCGGGAAGCAAGATCAAAGTCAGGCCCTCTGGCGAAAGCGGCCGCAGAGGCTTCCATCCCCTCAAGTTCATAACGTTAATCTGGAAATCTTCGAGTTGGGCGTCGGCTTTTTGCAACTTGTTCTGGCCCGTCGTCCCCGCCGCCTTTGTCGTTCGATGTAAGGCGTCCGCCGTGGTTGCCGGCCCTCGTAGACAACGGCAAAGCTAACGCAACATGTCACAGACACCCGCCCCGACAGCCATGTCCTAATCTTCGTTCTCAGTTACATGGCCATGATTCCCAGTGCCAACGTGGTCGGTTTCGCGGGTCAAGAGCTGTCCCGCAAGGTCGGCCACGTGTTTGGCGTGTTGACCGAGACGACGTGAGCCATCTCCCCCACTCTCTCTCTCTCTCTCTCACGCGTGTATGCTGGGCTTGTCGCTTACACGCCTGCGTTTGCAGCTTTGGGTCCATCGTCGAAGTCATCCTCTTCATGGTGCTTCTGGCAGGCAACCAGTTCACCGTCATCAAAGCCGCCATCCTAGGTTCGATATTGGCGACGATGCTGCTGTGCCTGGGGTTGTGCTTTGTTGCTGGCGGCTTGCGACGAGATGAGGCCGAGTTCAGTGAAACGGTCAGTGAAGCCGGCAGCGGCCTGCTGCTCACGGCGTAAGTGGAGTCTCAGGAGCGAACGCACACATCCAAACGAATGCGCTGACGCCGGATGAACAGAGGTGTCGCCTTGGCCATCCCCGCCATCTTTAGCTACTCCATGGCCACGTCGCTCACCGCCAAGGAGCTCGACAGCAAGACGCTCCACATCTCGCGCGTCGTCTCCATCCTGCTCATTATAGCCTACGCCGTCTACGTGTGGTTCCAGGCACGGACGCATCACGGCATCTATGATGCCGTCTTCGAGCGCGACGAGCAGCGCGACCACGATAAGCACAAAGGCATGAACAAACCTAAGCTGACGCTGACCGAGTGCATCGTCGCTCTCGCCATCTTTCTCCCGATCGTAACCTTCATGGCCATCTACCTCGTCGAGCAGATCCACCCCATCGTCCTGAGGCACGGCATCTCGGACCACTTCATGGGCCTCATCCTCGTGCCCCTCGTCGAGAAGGCTGCTGAGCACCTGACGGCCGTCGACGAGGCGTGGAACAACCAGATGAATTTCGCTCTCTCCCACGTCCTGGGCGCTACGCTGCAGACGGCCCTGCTCAACGGCCCGCTCGTCGTCATCGTCGCCTGGGGCCTGCACAAGCACATGGACATGGTCTTTGAGATCTTTGACATCAGCATGCTCATCCTGTCCATACTGACGGTTGGGAATTTCCTGCGCGACCAGAAGAGCAATTACCTAGAGGGCTTCCTCTGCGTCATCGTCTACTTCGCCATTGCGGTTGCGGCCTTTTACTACCCCAACCCGCCAGAGCTCGTTGCGCACTGAGGCCGTCGCGAGCTAAGGTTTGAGAGAAGAATGAAGGGCGGGGGGCGCGCTTACGAAAGTTATGACAACAAAACGTGGGCATACGTACCATATATATATATATATATATATATATAGTAGATAGATAGATAGGCTTTTACCCTATGGTACTGTGTGTTCTTAAACAAGCTACCTTACTAAGTTGACGGCACGAGAATGGGGCATAGTGCTTGTATTTGGCTTACTGTTGACGGTTTTTTTTTTTGCATCGTGTGACTGATCTTAACTGCTGGATCCAACTGTTCTACGCTAGTCAAATCAGTGTTCTTAAATTAAATTGAACAGCTAGTCTTTTAGCTCGCTTTCTTCTTGTTCATTTTCTTTTCTAGAGAAAGAAAAAAAAGGGAAAAGTAACTCTGTTTTCCATCCCCCCTCCAGGGGTTCCGATGTCTGATGGGTACGAATATTGACCAAATGGCGGGGAGGCGGTGGCCAGCCCGTACGTACCTATTACGTCACGTGATTCCAGCCAGTCCCTCGAGGAGTACGCCCGCTTTGCATCTGGGTTGTGTGTACGTACAGTACAGAGTAGAAGGAACTTTTTCTAACTCAACGGAGAGAGAGAAGAGAGAGAGAGAGATACGTAGTAAGGTGTATGGGAGAGAAAACTGGGCAAGCCTTAACGTAAAAGCGTCATGATCATATTTGTATTTCGAAGCACTAGCGAAGGGGGGGGGCAGAGAGATAATGATGCGATCCCTGCGCCCGTTCTAACATGTGTACGCACCCCCCATGCCCCGTCGTCACCCCCGTCCAAATCGCATTGTCATTGTTGTATCGTAGATCCCTTTTTGTCCTCCGCGGAGATGCTCCAAAACGCCATATTTCGTGCAAG
>NWBT01000039.1:3122642-3226914 GCA_003386485.1 Colletotrichum lentis
AAAAAAAAAAGGACCCGCTGATAAGCATTTCAACGTCACCTCCCCCAAAGCTTCCTACTACCGTGCTATCTAGGTTTGAGCCGCTCATCACGCTTGTTCCGGAGATGCTCGATTTTCCTGTATCTTCCCAATCCAGGCCATCAGATCCCCCACCCACACGCACACACACACACGCCTCCTGAATGGCCAAGTGTCTGAGCTCCGCCGGTAACAACCCGGGACATGGTTGTGCGCCATGACGGCCCGAGGCGGTGGAGGCTCGTTTCTGTCTGCTCCGACTTCATCTCCCCCCTTCCCACCCTAATGACCACCCCCCTGCCGAGACCCGAGATCGACAAACCCGTTCGCGGGACGGCGCATGGATGAACCGATGTCTGGTCATCTGAAAGAGCAGAGCCAGCTTCTAAGGGGCTGGCGGGCTGGCCTCACCTGTTGTTCGCAGAACGGGAAACAAAACGACTTGGCTTTAGAAAAACAACAAGTCGTCTCCCTTCCAGCCGAGCCCGGTGAGGGCGGAGCGCACGCTTGCCTCAAACGCCTCAGGTCCGCACACGAGGACGAGCTCGTCGCCACCGGCTTCGTTGGGGCACGCGCCCACGTGCTCCTCAAAAAACTTGCCGTCCATCCTGCCCTTCAGACCCGTCCAAGACGCATCGGGCTTCGTGAGAGTATAGAGCAGGCGGCACCTGTCCGGGTTGGCCACGGCCATGACGTCAAGATCCTCGCGACAGAGGATGTCCTCCTCGACGCGGTTGCCGTCGAGGACGAGACACCTCGTCGGGTCGGCAGCGTTCTTCATGACGGCCCTCAGCACCTGGAAGATAGGCGTGATGCCCGAGCCCGCGCAGATCATAATGAAGCGCTTGACGGCGCGCTTCGGCTTGCCGGCGATGGAGCACAGCCCGTTGCCGAGGTACTCGAACTTGCCGACGGGGCCCTTGAAGTCGACAAAGTGGCCCACGGGGATGGAGTCGAGGGCCTGCGTCATCTTGCCGCCCTCGCGTTCCGGTGTGTTGTAGTATATCTTGATGAGCACGTGCAGCTTGCCCTTGTCGGTGCCCTCCGAGATGGGCGTGTAGGCGCGGATGATAGCTTCGCGGGTGACGGGGTCGCGCAGCCTCATCATCAGGTGCTGGCCCACCGGCAGGCCTACCATCTGCTCCGGGTGCTCGAGTGTGAAGGTGAAGATCTTGGAATCGGACGACGCCTTCTTCCTTTCCGAGAGGATGCCTTTGGTCCAGGTCTTGGTCTGCAAGAAGGCAGACCGTGGCGTCTTGTCGTCGTCCTCCGGCACGACCTCGCCTTCGGCAAGCATCTTCCGATCCGCCTCGTCCAGGGTGCCGATGTGGTAGTCGGGCATCATCTTTTTGGCGTTCTCGCTGTCTGAGCCGGTTTGTTAGTGGGTGGAGGCGCTAGCTACGTGGTGCCAGTATCGGACTTACGGATCGTCAAGAACTCTTCCGACATGTCTTGGCCGGCGGCGCCGAAGATGGACGCGGCACCTCCCGGATGACCCTCAAGGAAGGGGGTGCCGTCGTAGACCTCGCCGTTGACGACGAACCAAGGCTCCTCCTCGCCGCCGTGCTGACGAAGCTCTTTAATTGTGACGTCGCGCTTGACGGTGTCCTTCGTCATGCAGATGTCCTTGACTTCTTCCGGCTCGAGGGCGTCGTTGGCTTCGCCTTCGATTTTCTCGCCCCAGAAGCCGTTGGATAGATTACCTCCCGCTTTCTTGACGCGCTCCATCCATCCGCCAGCCATGAGTGCCGGCTGAGTGGGGTGCTCGAAGCGCAGGCTGTGCCCCTCCTTGTGGATGACCACTCTGAACCACGGGTTGTTCATCATGCCCAAAACGCTCCAGTACATGTCCCTCGGCTGCACCATCATGCTTTCATCCATGGCACGGACCATGACGTCTGTCGCGTCGGCGAGCTGAGCAATGGATATGTCCAGATCCCAGAAGCACCAGCAGAAGCTGGTCTCCCTCCAGTCCATGTCGACTCTACCACCGTAGAGGGTCTCGCCTTCCGGGACTACCCGATATGTATCTTCGGGGTAGTTGACGTTGGCGAGGAGCCACGTCTTGCCGCGATCCAGGGTGATTTCCACTCTTGTGATCCTCCTGCCGCCGCCGCCATATGCGTATCCGCGGATTCTGTAGGTCTCTGATAGACCACCCAAGGGAACGACCTCGTCGTGAGCAGGGTAGCAGGTGGCGCTGTTCGTGTTGAGGTCGTAGATTGCGTATCGCTCGTCTTTCCATACCTCTGGTAGGTCTGCGCTCGCATCTGGGGAGACCGTGGTAGGAAGCACTCGGTTGTCGTAGATGTGGTACCAGTTGGTACTTGGTTCCTTGGTGACGATGATCTTCTTGAGCCACTTGACACTCCTGCCGCCGATCTGGCCGGGAATGATGATGCGGACGGGTTTCCCGTGGTCAGGGTGCAGCAGCTCGCCGTTCATACGGTAGCATACCGTCACTCCGCGGTTGGGGTCCATGCACCAGTTGAGCTTGATACTGGTTCCGTAGTAACCGTTGGGCAGCTTGTCGGCGCCCTCGAAGCAAACGTACTTTGCACCTCTCTTGGGAATTGCCCGGGCAAGGAGATCGCCAATCGACACACCGGTCCAGAGGGCTGTTGACAAGCCGGCGGCGCCCCATGAGAAGCCTTTTGATTTGCGCACCATGTTCTGCTCTTTTCGGCGGTTGCCGGCACATACCAGGGTGACGGGGTAGGTGATTTGTTCGTAGTCCGAGATGAGGTCTCTCAGTGTCATCTTGATGGGGTTCTCGACCAGACCCTCAACGGTGAATTCCCAGTCGAACATGTCTTCGTCCTCAACCTTAGGTACGGGTCCGTGGTTCCGAACATAGTGCAGGTCCTTGGTGGTGATGAAGCCTTCGTCGTACAAATCGCTAAGAGGGGCCTCGACGTTGAAGGGGTGGATTCCGGTCAAGCGTATTAGTCGCGGATCTCGGCTGACATGGTTGTCCGGTGTCTTGAGATCCTCGGCCAGAACCTTGTTGGTTCTTGATTTGGGAGGCAAGGGATAGATTCGAGACCCCCCAACGCCCGGCTCATCCAGTAGACCTCCCGAAACCGAATGTTCTGATCCGCCGTCCACGCTGTAAGACAATCCTTCCCTCACAGTAGTAGCCGGACTTGGGGGGAAGCTGAGCCCTGCCTTGGCGAGCGGTCCCCTGAACGCGACGGGGATGGAAGCGGAGAGGACGTCCATGTCTTTTGAAAATCGATGTTGAGCGGTTTGGCGAACTGGGATCGGAAGAACGTTAGGTATGTGGAGTATAAAAAGCTAGGCAGAGGGCTGTTCTGCGTGGTAGTCACAAGCCGATGCAAAACGGCTTAAGCGTCAGGTACAGATAGGTACCATGAAAATTGCCGAATGACAAGAAACAGATACGTAGCCAAGAGGCTTAGTATAGATGAACAGGTAATCAGGGAGTGGGAGGAAGAGGCGATGTTTCGTGAAAGCCGGACAACGGTGTGAATAAGTATCACTTTGATTGAGTGGGCTGGTGGATGCGAGATTTGGATTTCCTGGGGCCGGGCGTAGTTGGGTGTTTGTGTGGGCAGATCAGGCGCATGGCGGGAGGCAACGGATGGAGTCTCGCTGTCTAGCACAAGACAGGCAAGGCAAGCATGGGAATGGCTAGCTGGATTGGACTGGGCTGGGCTGCTGGGGACGGGCAATGCGGGATGGGATGGTACACCATCGCATCACCGGATGGAGTGACGCTGGGGCAAACCAGGCCAAGAGACAACGCTGCCTTGGGAGAAGAACGATGGGCGACTCTGAGTCGATCCGGAGCGCACTGATGGTTAGACTCCCCAATGGCCGTTGGCCAAGTTAGTTCCAACCCATGCTGCACCCTTTTCGAGGTACCTGGCCCTATGTGCCCTTGTCTGCCGTCGTCTAGGTACCGTGTAAGTGAAAATGACCGCATGCACTTGC
Organism: Colletotrichum lentis; assembly: GCA_003386485.1. Lineage (NCBI taxonomy): Eukaryota > Fungi > Ascomycota > Sordariomycetes > Glomerellales > Glomerellaceae > Colletotrichum > Colletotrichum lentis. The sequence goes on from NWBT01000039.1 coordinate 3,126,618, forward strand.
GTACACCAAGCGGATATCCAGATCAGGCAACTTAACTAAGGTACGTGGCCAAGGCGGTCCCTCTTGAGGTCGCACAGGTACACAATAATATGTATAAAAAAACAATAGGAAATACAGCATAAGTGCTATACCCAACACTGAAGACAGTATGTGGTTTCTGTGGTATAAAGAAAACCAGGAGGAGATGTGACATCCTAGCCCCGGGGGGGGCTCGAGTGTTGAAGAGTCCGCGGAGGAAGACGGACGTCAAGTCATCAACAGACGCGGGTTTCTTATCAGTGAGCGTCGTCTTCTTTGCGGCCACCTAGTCGAACGTCAACCATCCGACTTATGCCATTGGGGCAATAAGGGCACAAAGGCAAGGGGGACCTAGGGGGAATTCCCGGCGCGGAGATGGGACAATCGCTAGGTTTTTTATTTATTACCACTGCTCTGGAACTCCTGATTGGGCAGATAAGGACCATTCGACTCGGATCCACGCCCTTGGGCCCGAAAATGGCCCGTGGGAGGGTTCCGGAACGGGTCCTCGCCTGCTGCAAAACCGGGAACCATGTGCAGCGTCCGCGCCGGCTGTTGCTGTTTCGGCCTCTGCGACCTTTGTAAGCCCCAAAGATGTGCAATTGCGGACGCTTAAGCTGCGTGCTTTCGTCTTTGGTCATCCCGTCAGACGCCCGGTTTACCAGCCAGGCTGGGCAGGTGCTTGAGTCTCTTGAAGACTTATCGCAGTACCAGTAGCTTTCTGTGCAATGGTCAGCAGAAACAGAAAGCCTCTCGCAATTGCACATCACCCGGAGTTTAAAAAGGAGCCGATAACCTTTGACGTTTAAATGCCGAGCTCCATCCATCAATGATGCTCGCTATACTACCTGAGCACTGCTTGTCCGGCGAGCATGCGAACGAAGAATCATCCATCAGAGCACGGCGCTTTTTGGCTTCTCGGGTGGTTCTGTCAACGACGTGACGCGTCGCACGATATGCGGAGAATAACCCGGTCCTCGTGGCATTCACAGTCGCCCACGCTGGTCCACAGATGCTGCGGCCGCAGGTGTGGTGGCAGATGCTTGAGCGACAACATGCTGTGCTGGGTGATGCGATGGGAATGCAACGAAAGCTTGCTGTTCATTATGTGATCCCGAAGCCCCCGTTCTGCTGGTATCGCCCGGTCAACATGGGCAGCATGGATAGAAAGGACCCAAGGATCCAAGAACAGTCTCCAGCTCGCGATTTTCGTCGAAAATGCGGTTCCAAGAAATGAAATCGACCCGCGAATCAGCGGAGTTTCTCAGGTTTGCATTGCATCACCTAGTTCTTAGTCACAGACAAAATGGTCATGTGGCTGGTGACCTGTATACCTAATTAGGGGGGTTCGTTTGCCATTGAACAATCGTCAGAAATTGTGGCAATTTATCGTTGACCTGTCGCCTGTGATCTTGATTTCGGCCCCTCATCGTTTGGCAGATTGTTGATGATAAAGAGGTCTCATCCAATAGACACGCTACTTGTCCAGTGATGAGCTGTCGCGAGTCTCTGAATTAGTTTTGAAGGAGAGTTGAGGGCAACGAAGCGGTGAGCTGGTGTTAGTCAAGATCAAACCATAACGACGGAGCTGCCAGATATTTAGCAAGTTGCGTATGGAGACCTACCGCCTCACACACGTCAGTTATTCTCAGCTCGCCTGATTGAACAGAATTCGCCATGCTTGACATCCGAGTTTACCGAGTGTCCAAGCGCATAGATGCGGAAGCCGTCGTGTTCCGGTCAAGTCAGTCAGGTCGGTCAGGTCGGTCAGAACACACAAGCAAGTGTAAGCTTCGTCTGACCTAGTTCGATTGTGTCGTCGATAAAGGTGTCGAGGAGGCCCGGGACCCGCCTATCCCACTTTCCCGCTTCATTGTAAATCCGTCCGAGGTTAATTCTCCGACAGCTGGGCGAGGCAGCGCCAGTTGTCCCGCCCGGGCGCTAAAGCAGCCGTGAAGCACCCTGTACAAATCAGAAAGCTACAGGCCTACAGCAGTGGCCAAGCGCTGAGGGCTAGGTCACTCTATCAACATCCTGCGGCACCTGGCTTCAAAGACAATTGTCAATAATCAGCCTGCCTTGCGCTGGAATCCGCCTCAAGTAAGCAGTGAGGTATGATACAGAGTGATTACCCTTGTACCCTACTGTACGCAGTAGCACATCACCACCTTGGATGTCCAACAAGGCTGGCTCCTCCCCGTGGTGTGCGTGGGGGAAATGTCTAGAAGCCGTATGAATTCGAGGTCGCTACCAGACGCCCGCTAAACCCAACCGCCTCCGCCGCTGAGTTTCTGCACATTGGCTACGGGCAACGGCTCATCACGTTCACGTCAGGTCCAGAATTCTTTCGGCACCGCCAAACTTCAACGGCACCGAATTCCACAATCCGACAAGACCACCCGCGCTTTCAGGCACGGCCTGCTGCTGCAAACGATCTTACCGATGCCGGCCCATGTTGACGCGCAGAGCCACATTCGTTTACAACACTCGATCCCATAGCATCAACTCCCGACTTCATCGCCGCGACCCTGCCTTATGTAGCCCTCGTCCGCATTCGACCTACCCACACACAACAAAACACTCACACGATCCGCCATGGATCGTGCAAGGAAGCGTCAGTCCTACCCGCTCGTCGCTTCGTCTTGCATCTCTTTTGTAATCCGCTGACACCACCATTCAGGCGAATTGCGCTCCCTAAACACTCGCGCCTGGGATGGCGACCACGGTTCGTACATCATGCCACAACCCCACCATGCTGAACGCCACCCCTCCTCTAACCGCTTCCTGCCCATACAGATGTGTTCGCCGTCAGCAAGTCGCTCGATTCATCCCTGAAGAAGAACACTGCTTTCATCAAGCGACTTCGAACCGCTATCTCTGCCGCCACCCTCAACACCTTCCTACAAGAGATCCGCACCCTTAGCCTCCACAAGTACCTTTCCGAGATTGTCTCCGCTTGCTACGAAGGCCTCTGCAGGCTCAAGTCCCCCGGCGAGATCGAGGCTGGTGTCGAGATTGTCAGCGCTCTGCACCAACGCTTCGGCTCCAGCGAGTTCACCGAGTACTTGGGATGGCTACTTGGCAAGGGGATGGCAACACCTGACAAGAGCTTGCTCAAGTCACTTGCCCCCGAGGTCCGCGAGAGGGAGGAGAAAGAGCGCTTGACGCGCCAGCGAGTGCTCTTGCGCGTCGTTACTGAACTTTGGCTTGTTGATGTTCTCCGAACCCTCGATGACGTTACACGACCCGACGATGCCACCAAAGGCGCCACAGGCAAGGTGGCCGAGCTGAAGCCCAGGGCTCAAGTCAACAAGAGCGGCGCCGCCGAGCCCTTCCCCCTCGAGGTCCTCAAGGATTTGTTGGGCCATGACAGGGAGCACGTCAACTTGCCGCTACTCGTCATTTTCGTCAAGGCTTTCAGTTGGGATGTTCTGGGTGTGAAGTCCTCGGCAGCCGAGGGACGCAAGACGGTAGAGGAGGATGGCGCAACCAAGACGGCCAATGGCACCACACAGGGGGACAGCGGCGGCGAAGACCAGGCCGGTGATACCGACGGCCAACCATCTACACCTCCCGAGCTTCAGGAAAAGTTCAAGGCCATCCTGAAGAAATATTTCGAGGATGTCAAGAGTCATGTCGTTCGAGACCAGAAATCCATCCACTCCCAAGCTCGGCGAAACGCCGAGGCCTACGTAAAGTCAGGCGAAGTCTTCGAGGATCGGCAAGCGAACTTCGAGAAGCAGCTCAAGGCCCAGGAGCGGCTTGTGGCAAATGCCCAGGCCATCGCGGATGCTATTGGCGCCGACATGCCTGATCTGAAGGAGAACGACGACTCGCTAGCGAACACGAATGGTTCCATCGGCTTGGTTAAGGCTGGCGATTATCTGCGAGGCCTCGGCGATGGTGCTGGAATTTGGGAAGATGAAGACGAGCGACGCTTTTATGAAAACCTGGTCGATCTGAAGGGCAAGGTTCCGGGAATCCTTCTCGACGACGGCAAGAAAAAGAAACCGGATAATGAAGAGCAAGTCGGCAAAAAAATCGACCCGGCAGATGCCCCTGACGCACCAAAGGCTTCTGATGTGGGTGAGGACCAGTCCACTTCCATCGCTAACAAGACGATTGGCGCCCAGGTCGATGCTGTGCTGGCTCGGTTGCCAGACCTCACCAACAAGGATGTCATAGATCAGGCCGCCATCGACTTCTGCTACTTGAACTCGAAGGCCTCTCGTAACAGGCTGATCAAAGCTTTGACTGAGGTTCCTAAGGGTCGGGGCGATCTCCTGCCCTCATGGTCGAGACTTGCCGCAACTTTGGGCCGATACATGCCGGACATTCCCAAGGGTCTTGTTGATTATCTCGACGCGGAATTCCGCAGCCTCCAGAGACGAAAGGACAAGGACTTTCTCGGTCAGGTTCGACTGAGCAACATCCGGTACCTCGCCGAACTGACCAAGTTTGGCATCGTCCCGGAGCATGTGGTATTCCACTGCCTCAAGGTCAGCCTGGACGATTTTTCGAGGATGAACATTGAAATCATTTGCAATCTCTTGGAGAATTGTGGACGTTACCTTCTGCGGAACCCGGAGACCTCGCCGCGCATGGCAACTTTTCTCGAGACGTTGCAACGCAAGAAGTCTGTCCAGCACATTGGGCAGGCCGAGCGCATGCTCATAGAGAATGCCGTCTACTACGTCGACCCTCCTGATCGGCCTGCTATCCAGCAAAAGGAGCGAACGCCCATGGAGCTGTTCATCCGCAAGTTGATCTACATGGACATGACTAAGCGTAACTACAGTAAGATCTTGAAGCAGATTCGCAGACTTCATTGGGAAGAGGCTGAGGTAAGTGGAGGAACCGAGACATCTTACGCCTCTTGCAGGACTGACTTGTTGTCGAAAGGTCGTCGGTATCCTCGAGAAGGTATTTTCCAAGCCTGGCAAAGTCAAGTATGGCAACATTCACCTCCTCGCCATCCTCCTCAGCGCACTCTACCGGCATCACCCGGCTTTTGTGGTCAGAGTCATCGACAACGTCATGGAGTCCATTTGTTTCGGTCTGGAACAGAACGATTTCAAGTTCTACCAACGTCGTATCTCCGAAGTCAAGTACATTGGTGAGCTCTACAACTATAGAATGGTCGAGCATCCAGTCATTTTCGACACCATGTACAAAATCATGACATTCGGTCATGGTGGCCCTCCCATTCCCGGTCGACTGAACCACTTCGACCTGCCCGACGACTTCTTCCGCATCAGGTTGATTGCAACCATCCTGGAGACATGCGGCATGTACTTTGCCAAAGGTGCAGCAGGCAAGAAATTGGACTACTTCTTATCTTTCTTCCAGGTTGGTGTAATGCTAGGGTTGATGTTGCGGACTTGAACTGATACAGTGCAGTACTATATCTATACCAAACAGTCTTTGCCCATGGACATCGAGTTCATTGTTCAAGACACGTTTGCACTTACGCGACCCCAGTGGAAGCTGGCATCCAACCTGGAAGAAGCCTCAAAAGCATTCCAACTGGCTATAGCCCAGGATCAGAAGGTTTCGGGAGCCGACAAGACCCTTGAGATAGATGACGCATCGATTGGTTCTTCTTCGGACGATGAAGATGGAGACGAGCATCTTCCCGAAGCAGAGGCTGATGAGGAGGAATCGGACTCTGATGATGAAGCCGCCGAGGTAGGAAAAATTGCTTGCCTTATCCGTGTCGACGCAAACTGTGGCTAACACACGGTGAACAGGACCACGACGTGGACATATCAAACGCAGACTCTGACAGCGAAGATGAAGCCATTGTCGTCACCCGCCAACAGGAGCGAATCGACCCGGAGGCTGAAGCGGAATTCGAACGTGAGTACGCCAAGATGATGGCCGAGAGTCTGGAGTCGCGCAAATTCGAGCGCAAGCCTCTCTTTGATGTGCCGCTTCCCGTGCGGGGCAAGTCAAAGGAAACGGCAATCGGATCGGAGCCTGTAGAGACTGGAGCCCCCACTGCCAGCACTACGATGGCCTTCTCTCTCTTGACGAAGAAGGGCAACCGCCAACAGGTCCGTATAGCTTGGAAATATCGGTCAAGTGATAACTTTCCTGACCTTTGCGATAGACTCGAACCGTGGAGCTTCCTTCGGACTCAACCTTCGCTGTCGCTATGAAGACACAGCAACAGGCTGAAAGGGAGGAACAACAGCGCATCAAGAACCTTGTCTTGAACTACGATCTTCGCGAGAATGAGGATCCCGATGGTAATGACCACCTTACGTTGCTGCAATCAAACCCGAATGTTCACAACGCCCAAGCAGGCCACGAGAAGCCGACATCCTACCACCACAACCGACCGGACCGCGGCAAAGACCGTGGGGGACAGCGGGTCCGCAAACTTCAGCTAAGTGACGTTGATTGGTACGAATCATCAATCAAGCGTGGATCGGGCTTCGCGCGGGCGGCTGCACTTGATTTCAACTCGGACGCGGAGTCTGGCAACGATGCGGGGCAGTCAACAACTCCCACACATCAGCATGGTATTGCACACAAGCGTTGCATGCCGGCCATGGGTTCTGCGTCCAGGCTGGAAGCTCGGAAGGAACAGCCTCGCCGAGTTCGCAAGTACCAGTAGAGTTTGCTAACGACAGGGAAACCTTGTCCGGACTACAGGACGTGAAGAAATGAACCAGCGCAAAACTAGATTTTGGGCGCAACATATCATCGCAGTCTAACAGACGCCGCCGACGCACGTCGCCGAGATCTTGCAATCCGGAGGACGGCTCTCAAGCTTACCACAGCACAAGGAGGATGCCGGGTGCAAAAGACCATCGAGATCACCATATTTGTCGAGGCTTTAAAGATATCCACTCAACTGACAATCCAGACTCATAAGCCAAGCATACTTTGGCCAAGACCAAGACTCGTGGCAGACCGACAAGCAAAGTCTCCACAAAAAGCGATCAGGTATTGGGGGGAGGGACTGTTCCGTATGTGGAGAGCAATGGGTTGTCAACCACGGACCCGAGTCGGGGTTTGTTGGGTGGAGAGAAAGTGAGGGGGGGACGGAGGATATGACGACCGGAGCAACGCAGATAGGTCTTCGGTATCTTGCCCAAGCATGTGGCATGGCGCCTTTGGGATCCGATGCTGTCATTGTTGCGGCCAGACACATTTCGACAACTTGCTTCTGCTTTTGATTGTGGAGGAGACTCACATAGTTCGTGCATCTGAACATTCCTTTAGTAGAGAGAAGGGGGCAGTGCTTCCCAGCCTTCCCTCGCCCATTTAGGTGGTATGAGAGAACCCGGTCAGTATGCATTACGCAAACATGGATTGTGTCTGGTCATTCTCTGTGCCTACCTCGCCTAATACGGGCGGCATTCCAGCGAGGAATTAGGATCTATGTGATGGCGATGGCCAAGATAGCCGTTACGGCGGAGCGGGCGTGCGATTCTGGTCCTGTACGGGATTCGTAAAGGTGAACACGCCGGTTGCGGGTGTGGCTTGCAGCAGATCAAGAGCATGGACGGACGGAGTGGAGCATCGTGAGAGGCACGCGGTGGGCACTGTTGGATCGGGACGTGATGCGTTGGTGCTTCTTGGCAGGCATTAGAGGAAATTCAAAGTGCATATGTTTCAGTCGGAGCAGCAAGCAACAGTTCCTGGGGAGGCGCCATCGTTTGTTTCATCCCGGGACAGTGACTGGGTGGTCAGGAGCATGGGATGGCAACCGCCGCCGTGTCTTGGGGGGAAAATTCCATTCTTCTCTGGCACGGAGGCGAGATGCCCCCACGAGCCACAGTGCTACGTTAATGATGTTGCCATTGTTACTGCGCAGCGTTCAGATACATGTGTCCGGTGGCCGCAAGCAAGATGGAAGTATGCTCTGCGATGCCCATGCAGGTACAAGGTGGAATCCTTAAACCTTGGTGACGGGCAACTGATGGACAGAGTTCCTATCCGCCCCCCTCGAGATCGTGTGTAGACAGTATTGACACGGCTGAGCAAGGATTCATGGGCCGAGCCCTGGACGGCTCGTTTGCTTGAGGATGCCCCTCATTCGTCCGATAGTTCAGGGCCTCCTGGCAATAGCTTGCTAGCTAAATAGGTAGCTTACCTTGATAGTGAGGCTGCAAACGTACTGAGCTGTCGAACAGCTATGTGGGAGCTGGGTAAGGTTGGCGGGTCTTGGCCGAACGTCTGCGCACCAGCGCCGAGAAGAGGAAATGCCACCACGATGGACCCGGAGCGCCGTCAATGGATGAAGTCAATAAGATAGCGAGGGTGAAGCCAGACGTAACAGTGGCGGGCGATCATGATGGCGAGTCGAGACTGCAAGCAGCCGGCTTGTATAGAAATGCTTACGAGGAGCTCAAGTGCGGCTGGGAGCGGGAGGGCTTGAGACGGGTGGCGAGCTCATACCCCCGCCGTTGTCCCGGTCCCACACATTCTGGCTGGCTTTGGGTCGCTCAGACCTCCACAGACATCTTGGGCCAGGAATGGTGCCGTCTTCATCTCCACAGGTTGAGTGTCAGCCACGTAGAAACCGAGCCTAGCCTAGATGGAAACCGAAGGAGGCAAGGGGGGACAGGAAAAGGAGGATGACAAACGGATGCAACAATGTGGGCAATGCGTTGTCCCGCCGTGGAAGAGACCGGGAGAGAAAAGAACTACACTATTGTTTAATCATGAGAAAGGACTGAGGAGGCAGAGGTGAAGTGCCAAATGGATGGGAGGTGAGTTAGTTGATGGGACTGGAATGATGGGTCCAGATGTGTTTGCAGTGGCCATTGTTGACCTGGTAATGGCTGCAGATTGGGTGTCGGTCGTTTTTTCTCCTCATCCTCTCTTCATTTCTTTCTCGTTTGCATTGCTTTCTTTGGTCTCCCGTGTCCACTGCCGGTATATTTCCGGTTACCATTGTGAAGTCCAAATCGACGAAGCGAGCTTGTGGATGGAGGGAGGTGATTGATTTGCGAAAAGATTCCAACACGCCCGGGCGGGGTCTTCGTCTGCCAGATGAGATGCCCCTGGACTACGTAGTAAAGCGATCCTGACGAAGAGGGGCTGACCCACCATCGGCGAAAAAGCAACCCAATCAAGTGCTTCGGATCAGATCCGGATGGGTACCTACCCATATGTACCTGGGTGCCCACCACATCCGTACTTTCCATGTATGCTCTTTCCTCCCGTCTTGTAAGAAAAGCACATCCGGACGGCGAAATCCTTCCACGTCCTCAACAATGATGTCAGACGTCAGAGATCAATGTTCACTCATACTCTCTTTACTCAAGAGAATAAGAAGATTGATGGGAGCTGTCTGTCCACGCGATTGGCGGGGAGACGAGACACAAAAGCTGCGCCGATTCTATGGCAACCGCGCGCGGGTAAGTGGATAATATTTCTTGCGTTTGACAGGAACCGGAGAGGTAGCTCAAAGTCTCAGAGTCTACGGAGTACCAATGCCAATGTCACCTCACTGCCGAGCGTGGCAGGTGGTTACACGATCAAAGACGTGGTATCTGGCCAGGAATGCACATTCTGGGGACACCTCTGATGAACAATGCCGCCCCCCTACCTACCCACCTTCCGGCCGACCCTCCCCCTACCAGGCTCCGGCTCTGTGCTGTCCATCCGTCCGTCTGTTGGTTGCTTTTTATCCCTGGAACTTCATCGCCTTGACCGTCTTCGTTAACCTCATGGTACGGAGAGAGGGACAGATCAGCTAAGCTGAGGCACCCGGCTCGTTGTCCAGGTGCTTTTCACGTCCCACATCGCTCGGCTCGCTCCATGCTCGGACCTTGACGACGGTGGGACTACCGGGCCTAGCCCGGGCAGGTCACTATTAACCGCGCACTCGACAGTTGAAGAATCTCCCGGTCCCGGCTGGGCAGCGCATTCCAGAGCTGTCGACTAGACTCGCCTCTCATTCAGATGTACTCTCGGCGACGAGCGAGGACCTGACGTGAGGTAGTCCGCCGTTCCCATCTATACGAAGGCAGACGAAACGAGATAATACAGATAGGCTCGACGAAAACCAAGCCCCGGAAGTGGCCATGATGGGCAGCTTGCGAGAAGACCCTAACTGACACACCACATGTCTTCCCTTGCTGTCATCCCGAAGAGACACGCAGCATTTCTGGGTGAGGCCGTCGCCATGATGGCAGCTCGGCTTCATCATTATTGCCGTGCACAAGTGGCCGGAGGCGTCCGATGGGTTGCAGAAACACGTCTCCGGGACCCCCAGAGGCATGGTGTCTGTTTCTCGAATCCGCCGACCGCGGTTCCTAAGAGCCAGCTCAATTGTGAGTACGGAGTACGTATATGGAATCGCGCGACCTTCTGCGCCAGATCGTTCATACTTACACACACGCCCTAGCCTGACATGGCGTTTACCCAACAACTAGCCAATACGCACTGCCTGACCTGTGCGTGTCGGTGATCCCTGAGAGCTGCTAGTCCGATTGCCTGCTTGCTTGCACGTTGTTTGCTTGCTCCTCCTCGGCCACCAGCCTAGCCATTCTGCCCACCAACTAGACTGGATACATTGAGCACGTCAGTCTGTGGGGTGTGCTGGACTGATCCAAGCCGGGCGCAGTTCTGTCGAGTCTCGAACCCCGTTCGCGCTTCTTCCGTCCTTGGTGTCTATACCTTTTCCGTCGCTCTACACCTTAGGCCGAAGGCTGATTTAGACGAGTACAAGTCGGCCAGTCCATCCCATCTCCTACGAATCTCCCCAGCGTCTATTTTAGTCTCCATCTCTCCTCGTCCTTTCTTTGTCCCCTCAGCTGATCTCCGTCCATGATGCATTCGTTGACCTCATAAGACCCTATTCGAGTCCGAGGTATCGCGACCAACCTCTTGGTATTTGAGCAGCCAAGGTGGGAAAGCCTTTGGTTTTGCAAGGTAAGTCGCCTCCCTCTTCCGGCTCTTCAGAGGAACTTCAGGCTGACTTCACCTTTTATAGAAAGGAAAAAAAGGCAGAGGTTTCCGCGTTGTTGAAGGCCGAAGGGGTAGCAACCGCCTCCGAACGACTTCCCTGCCAATCTACCCACACCTACGAACGGCTGTGTCGGACAGCTCATTTCGAGTACTAATTACAGCAACGAAAAAATCGTGCCACTGTGGTTAAGAGAATCAGTGTGAAGACGGTACACGCCGAGCGAGCGCACTGCAACCATCCGACGACACCACGTTCGACCTGCAAGATCCCGTGAATTCTTCTCACCGCGACTTGTGTTGGCTGAGGGGCAACTTTCTGTTTGGCCTCTTGTCCCCTCGGGACTTAACAGCAGTACTCCCAGAAGCTCGTCAACTCGATCATCATACCCAAATAGTGATTTGGATATTCCTTCAAGATGGCGGACGTGGATGGGACCCACTGGGCGACGAAGGATGTGAGTTGCTTTGCTGAGCATCGCCATGTGTACGCTCGCTGACACCCGTCTAGATCGTCTACACGTCCATCGTGGGCCTCGTGATGTTGGCGGCCATTCTCGAATGGTTTCTATGGATCGCTGCATTTCTGTACTGTCTCTGGAAGGTCTTCATCAAAGCCGAGCACTGGTCCATCCGAGTTCTGGCTGTCGTTGTTGGTGTCCTGTTTACATGCTTCAGGTGAGCTATCTATCCCGCACGGCAGTCGCGTGAAGTGTCAAAAATGTTGACTTCCATCAGAGCGATTTTCCTTCCGATCATGATCGTCACACTGCCGCTTCCAAGTGCTGTCGTCAGGTACTGGCCCGAAAGCATGGTTGACGTCCTGCAATGGTTCGCATTTTGGAGCTTCGCTGGGCTGCTGACCATCCCCTGGCTGTTCTGCGTTTATCAGTTGGTCACCAACCAGCTTGGCAGGAAAAAGAGGATCAAGCAGGTTCTCGACGAAGTCTCGGCCCCCAAAGTCGTCATTGTCATGCCGGTCTACAAGGAGGATCCCGATGTTCTTGTTGTCGCCATCAACTCGGTCGTTGACTGCGACTACCCGCCGTCGTGCATCCATGTCTTTTTATCATTCGATGGTGATCAGGAGGACGAACTCTATTTGAACACCTTGGATAAGATGGGCGTCCCATTGACTCTCGAGACCTACCCCAAGAGCATCGACGTTACCTACAAGTCCGCCCGTATCACCATCTCTCGTTTCCCTCACGGCGGAAAGCGTCATTGCCAGAAGGCTACCTTCAAACTCATCGATAAGGTCTACGAACATTACCTCAAGAGAAACGACAACCTTTTCATCCTCTTCATCGACTCCGATTGTATCCTCGACCCTACCTGCCTACAGAACTTTGTTTATGACATGGAGCTGAGCCCCGGCAACAACAGAGACATGTTAGCGATGACTGGTGTCATTACGTCTACGACTAAGAAGCATAGCTTGATCACCCTGCTCCAAGACATGGAATACATCCACGGCCAACTTTTCGAACGTACCGTCGAGTCGGGATGCGGCGCCGTTACTTGCCTTCCCGGTGCCTTGACAATGCTTCGGTTTTCTGCATTCCGCCGCATGGCCAAGTACTACTTTGCCGACAAAGCCGAGCAGTGCGAAGATCTCTTCGACTTTGCCAAGTGCCATCTGGGAGAGGATCGTTGGCTTACCCATCTGTTCATGATTGGAGCCAAGAAGCGTTACCAGATCCAGATGTGCACATCGGCCTTTTGCAAGACCGAGGCTGTCCAGACGATGAAGTCGCTCATCAAACAACGCCGACGTTGGTTCTTGGGTTTTCTCTCCAACGAAGTGTGCATGCTTACCGATTGGCGTCTCTGGAAGCGCTACCCTATCTTGCTCCTCATCCGATTCATGCAAAACACCATCCGCACCACTGCCCTGCTATTCTTCATCATGGTAATCGCCATCATATCAACTTCCAAGAAGGTTGAGAACTTGCCAGTTGGATTCATCGCCATCTCACTCGGACTCAACTGGCTCATGATGCTGTACTTTGGTGCTAAGCTCAGGCGATTCAAGATCTGGCTGTATCCGGTCATGTTCATTCTCAACCCTTTTTTCAACTGGTTTTACATGGTCTATGGTATATTCACCGCTGGGCAGAGAACGTGGGGTGGACCCAGAGCCGACGCTGCTACCGCCGACACTTCTACCACCGCCCAACAAGCCATCGAGCAAGCGGAGGAGGCTGGAGACGATCTCAATGTCGTGCCCGAAAGTTTCATCCCTGCTGCTGAAGCCAGGAAGGAGAGCATTGCCGGCGGTAAGGGCAATATGGGTCCTATGGGCCGCAAGCACAGCGTAGTCCAGCCACCTGCAAACATCGAGGGGCGCTTTGCGGCCAGAGAGAAGACGTCGAGCGGTTTCTACGTCAACGCCGACGACTCCCAGGTTACGGTCAACCGGACCGGTCCCAGCGGATTCGGTCCTTCGTGGGCCTTGCAGTCTCGCGATTCGTTCGATAGTATGGTATCGGCGCAAACTGCTGGCAACTCTGTCTACATGCCTCGTCGCGTGGAGAGCATCATGGGAGAGGAGGACAGGAAGAAGTACGAGCTCGCACAACAAGGGCAATTCAACCAGTTCCTGGCCAACTCGAAACGCTTTGGGGCGCAGACGTCAGCGACTGGCCAAGTATACGAATACTCGGATTCCGAAATGAAGCGAGCCGGGTTCCAAGACGTACCCGATCCCTTGGAAGGTGGCGGCCAGGAACACACAGATAACATGAGGATGGGAACCTTCGACAACAACCTCTCTAGGCCCCAGTCAGGAGAAGGTCCGCCGACGAGGCAAGGAACCACGACAACGACGACAACGACATCGCACTCAATGTCAACGACGTACTCTGCCCGTAGCGGCCGAAGCCCACTTGCACGGGCCAGCCTTGTCCGCACCATCCAGCTCGAAGACGTGCCGTCCGAGGGTGAGAGCTCGACCAGCGGCAAAAACAGTCGTGACCACTCGCCCAAGGCTGGACGATAAAGAGGGGTGAAGGTGGGATCAACATGGAGATAAGTTGTGCTGTAGAATGGAGGCATGCATAACTACTAGCATCGAAAGGACCCTTGGAGGTATTATTGCTGGTGATGGTTTTTAGGCAGCATCTTTTTTCTTCATTTCTTTTGTATAATCAAATCATTCTGCCCACGAGTCGGCTGTCAAAGAAGCTGGAAGTTGGAGAATTTGGCCATGTGAATGGACATGAGGGACAGAAAAGGGAAGGGCAAGAAGAGGAAGAAAAAAAAAAGGAAAAAAAAAAGGGTATCACGCACAGATCATCGGACAACTATTAGCAAGAGTTACCTAATACAATGTCTCTTTAAGGCAGCCAAAGTCTTGGAAGCCGGTGTGACAATGAATGAGTAGTACTTGAAGATGAGAGAATATGGCATGTCGCCTAGGACAAGCAGATGGGCCCGCTATCATGGCTAGCCAAGGACTGGGGCTGTTCCTCGGCTAATAGTGCCACGGCCTTGATGGCGGACTCTCAGGCGAGTCCAGAAGTCGACATCGGAGCTGCGAGGGCGTCAGGTGTCGAGAATTGATTTCGTGCCGGGATTGGATATCGTTAGGGCGCAACTTAGGTAAAGATGGAGAGTCTGGGGGATGCATATGGTAATAATAGTGGCACCGGGAGAAGGCATTACTCAATGGTGGGGTATCGCCAAGACTAGCCAGGTAGATTAGATAAGTAAAAATGGTGGACTGTACTCCGTACGGATACAGAGTACGGATACAGATACGGTATACGGATATCGGTATATGCCACCCAGGCGGTACACACAGTTCCTTAGGTACCTACCTAGAGGTAGGTACGATGTACAGGACGAAATCCTCACCACCGGCATGTCTGTATTATTATGCTTGGTGAGGAAAAGCTGGAGTGGTCATCGTGTGTCGTGCTGAAAGGTGGGCGATGGATCCGGAGCATTTCAGCCGGAACTCAATCGTTTTTAATAGGAAGGCAGTCAGAGAGAGATTCAGGGCATCCCTGGAGACGTGACGTGCGGCCATTTGTGTTGTCGGGCTTCGGCCAAGACTTGGGTTGTTCTCGATTTAAGCAGATGCGAAAAGTGTGCATTGATTGGCTAGGAGGCAAGGTACTCCTCCGTACATCTGGCATTGGTCCTTCCTTGCCCTGATTGTCCGCCTCGCCCGGCGGTCCCAGACGACAAACGAGAGCCAGTTGGAGAGAAGGAGCTATGAGGGGGGGCGGAAGGGTGGAGGGGCAATAGAGGGGGGGCAGGGCTGGATGAAGTGACGAGAGGTGGTGGACGTGGTCCGGACAGGGGCCGCCAGCAGAATGACAGAGAACGAGGGAGAATCTTCTTTCCCATTCGGCCTCCACTGCTATTCCAGTGCTAGCCATGACACCTGTGCAAATTGTGCTTCCTACCTTCGATACCAAGCAATGGAGGAAATACTGACTGCTTCCATCAAGACATAGCTTCACTTACTCCTGCTACAGGGTTACTTACGCAGTGTTGTATTGCACTGGTGGCAGAGAGCATTGCACAATAACACAGGGCATTCCATCCAATACACACATAGCACCCTTCATCCTGAGCAATAAAAGGTAGGCCTACCGCTTTGCCTCCTCTGCCTCCTTCGAGACAGTGTATCCACCATCCACACCTCCCATTACGCACCAGCGCCTGGCTGGTAGAGCAAACTGGCGGACTTCGCACTGCAACTTTTTTTTTTTTTTTTGCCCACCTCCCACACATCCCACCTTAAGGCTCTCTTGCGTATTGACAAACTCTTAAACCTTGCATTTGTCTGCGCTCTACTTTTCCCTCCCCCATCCTTTCCAACCGAAACGACCTCTTCTTGTTTTCCACTCAGCCGCTTGTAGATACCCTTCCAGCAAGTCGGATAATCGCCCTCTACTCTACTCGACTCGACTCGACTCAGCTCGATTCGTACCTTCAACTCTCTCCCCCCCTCCCCCGCCCCCTTCTGTAGAGCGTTGTTGTGAGCGCAACCCCGCCATCATCAAAAGTCCGCCGGACCACCCTTGTTTACAATCCTTACAGAAAGACACAACCGCCCAACATGAGTGTCGTTGGTATGTTCGCGCATCCTCCTTTTGTCGCCGGTTGCCGTGCGGCTCCAGAAAAGTATTTACTGACTTGTTTCTTCTGCAGGTGTCGATTTCGGAACCCTCAAGACGGTCATTGCCGTCGCCAGAAATCGCGGCGTCGATGTGGTGCGTACCAAACGCTTGCCCCTCCCCCTCCAAAATTTTCGACTTTTTGCGACACATCAACGATGACTGACACTTGCCTTCTAGATCTCCAACGAGGTTTCCAACCGGGCCACGCCGTACGTAATATCCGGACATCCTCTTTGACCCTATACACACCCGATTTGCAGTTAGACTGACGCCTATTTCTAGATCTGTGGTTGGCTTCGGCCCCAAGTCGCGATACCTCGGCGAGAGCGCCAAGACGCAAGAGATCTCCAACCTGAAGAACACCGTCAGCGCTATCAAGCGTCTTGCCGGCCGCTCTTTCAACGACCCCGATGCCCAGATCGAGCAGCAGTACATTACCGCCCCCCTTGTCGATGTTAACGGCCAGGTCGGCGTCGAGGTCAACTACCTCGGCAAGAAGGAGAGGTTCACCAACACCCAGCTGATCGCCATGTTCCTGAGCAAGATCAAGCAGACGACGCAAGCCGAGATCAAGCTTCCCGTCTCTGACTTGGTAATGAGCGTCCCCGCTTGGTTCACTGACATCCAGCGCCGCGCTATCATCGATGCCGCCGAGATCGCCGGATTGAAGCTCCTTCGCCTCATGAACGACACTACTGCTGCCGCTCTGGGCTGGGGTATCACCAAGCTCGACCTACCCGCTCCCGAGGAGAAGCCTCGCCGTGTGGCCTTCATCGACATTGGCCACAGCAACTACACTGCTTCCATTGTCGAATTCAAGAAGGGCGAGCTCGCCGTCAAGGGCACCGCCTTTGACCGCCACTTCGGTGGCCGTGACTTCGACAAGGCCCTCGTCGAGCACCTCGGCAAGGAGTTCAGCGGCAAGTACAAGATTGACATCCACTCCAATGGCCGGGCCATGGCTCGCACCATTGCCGCCGCCGAGAAGTGCAAGAAGATTCTGTCCGCCAACCAGCAGGCCCCTGTCAACATCGAGTCCATCATGAACGACGTCGACGTTGCCGCCATGATTACCCGCCAGGAGTTCGAGGCCATGGTTGAGCCTCTGCTGGCCCGCGTCCACGTGCCTCTCGAGCAGGCTTTGGCCGAGGCTAAGTTGACCAAGGATGATATCGACATCATCGAGGTCATCGGCGGCGGCAGCCGTGTCCCCGCCCTCAAGGAGAGAATCCAGGCTTTCTTCGGCAAGACGTTGTCCTTCACCCTGAACCAAGACGAGGCCATTGCCCGTGGTGCCGCCTTCAGCTGCGCCATCCTGTCCCCCGTCTTCCGAGTCCGCGATTTCACTGTCCAGGATATCATGAGCTACCCCATCGAGTTCACCTGGGAGAAGGCCCCCGATATCCCCGATGAAGACACCAGCCTGACCGTCTTCAACCGCGGCAACGTCCTGCCGTCCACCAAGATCCTTACCTTCTACCGCAAGCAGCCCTTCGACCTCGAGGCTCGCTACGCCAAGCCTGAAGACCTTCCGGGCAAGATCAACCCATGGATTGGTCGCTTCTCCGTCAAGGGTGTTAAGGCCGACGGCAAGGACGATTTCATGATCTGCAAACTCAAGGCCCGCGTCAATATCCATGGTGTTCTCAACGTCGAGAGCGGCTACTATGTCGAGGACCAGGAGGTCGAGGAGGAGGTCAAGGAAGACGAGAACGCAGACAAGAAGGACCCTGATGTGAGTTTTGCGGAGTCTCGTTCTGAAGTTTTGTCACCTACCGAGGTGGGCGATGCCATGAGGTCGCCGCCGAAGCGTCGACGTCATGACACTGACCCGGACCCCCATTCTTTTCCGCCCTGCGAGTTCGTCGAGGACGAAAATGGGATGCCGAAGCTAACGTATGCACCCCTCAAGGCCATGGAGACGGATAACAAGGACGATGCGCCCAAGAAGACCCGTAAGGTTAAGAAACAGGTCCGCAAGGGCGACCTTCCCATTGTCAGCGGCACCGCGTCCCTGTCCGAAACAGCGAGAACCTCGCTTTTCGAGAAGGAGTCTTCCATGGTTATGGAGGACAAGCTTGTCGCCGACACCGAGGAAAAGAAGAACGAGCTCGAGACCTACATCTACGATCTCCGCAACAAGCTCGACGACCAGTACGCCGAGTTCGCTAGTGATGAGGAGAAGACCAAGATTAAGGAGAAGCTTGAGCAGACCGAGGTGAGTTTTCATTCATTTTTCCCTTGCATACTCGATGCGACCGGGAGCCGTAAGCGACCATTTGCTAAAATAGTTCAATAGGACTGGCTCTACGATGAGGGTGATGACACCACCAAGGCTGTCTACATCGCCAAGATAGACGAGATCCGTGCCATGGCCGGACCTATCGTTCAACGCCACTTCGACAAGGTTGAGGAGGAGCGCCGCCTCGTCCAGGAGAGAGTCGACGCCGAGAAGGCTGCCAAGCGTGCCGAAGAGGAGGCCCGCAAAGCCGCCGAGGCAGAGAAGGCTCCCAAGGATGAGGAGATGACCGATGCCGACGGCAACAAGCCTGAGGTTGAGCAGGCTGGTGAGGGTTCAAAATAGGATGCAATCGACCTGACCAGTGCCTGAATGGATGAAAGAGAAAGGGAAAAAGCAAGAAGTAACGAAGATGATAGAATAGACCCTGGCCATGGTTTCTTTCGGGTTGGCATAGGGTTCACAGGCTAGAGCAGCTTCGATAGGGTTTACCATGGAATGAGAGAAATGACATGACCTTTGATGATATCCACCTGACACCAGATGTACTTGAATGTATCCCCGTTGCGGCAACTCATCAACATCAAGTCCAACTTGCCTTGCCCAGTAATATCTTTCACTTTTGCACTTCCGCAATCAGGGTTGGCGCTTTCTGAGGTTGTGACCTGGTACAGGGGCCACGTCAAAGACAGCATAGGGGAGTACAAAGACACGCATGCTAAGCAGTTCCCTCCTTGATTCCATGGGCATAACTGTCCCAGCCTGATGTTAACATGACTCGACACGTCAACACGGAAACCTTCATTTTCTTCTTTCAGAAACTGGCACTGGATCTCTTGTGGCCCGTTTCGTTGGATCCTAGCCGACCTGGTCACTTTTATCTGCGATTGAAATTTTATTGCGAAATAAATGCTTTTAGGGAAGAGACCTGGAAAGAAACGATGCAGGGAGATGGCGGGGAGATGATCGTACACAAAAACAATGTTCTTTTCTTCTTGACTCGTCCATCATCAATCCCTTCCCCCATGCCACAACCAATCCGGGTTTCCTTTTCTCCTTTCCCATCCCCTCGTTTCGAGAAACACAGCTCTCCCTCTCTCGTTCTCATGCAAAATTAAAACACTCTCACAAACTCCCTTGCTCGTCATTCGACTTCGACAGTGAGACCACGGCCTTGCTCCCAAAGCGAAGGGGCGAGATGGGTAAGGGGGGAGGGGTTGTATTTAGTGGATGTCGAAGAGGGGCTTGAGCTTGATGATGAGCTGCCACTCGTCGTTGCTGACGTCTTTGCGGTAGAACTCCTTAAGGGTGTCGATGGAGGCACGCGAGATAAGACTGTACAGCGTGTCCGACTCCTCGAGCTGGCGACCGTACGTCGGCTGGTGGCCGCCCATCTCGATCTTGACGGCGACCGAGGGCTGGCCCTTCTTGCAGACGGGGATTTGCTTGTGGTCACGCTCGATTGAAGTGCTGATGATCAAAAAGGTTAGCTTTGGGGATGGTGACTCATAATCGAGTATGTAGGGAAGCTTACACTCTGCCAAGGTTGATGACTTCCTTCAAACCCGTAACGGCGTTGTTTTTGACTACAGCAATCGGCGTGTTGATCTTCAGCTGACCCTCGACGACGTCGACACCGACAACAATAGGGTTGGTCTTGTTGAAGACAGCAACGGTGTTGAGCACGCAGGGGAAGACAGCCAACATCTTAGACTCCTCCTTCTTCTTCTCCAAGAGCTCGGCCATATGCTTGGTAAAGGCGTCGAAGAGATGGTAGATAATGTCTGCCGTGAAGATTTTGACGCCGACGTCGTCTGCGTACTGCTGCGCTTCCTTGTCGACCTTGACATCGAAGCAAAGCATGACGGCGAAGTCGGCCGCCTTCTCCAGCATGATACCGGCTTGCATGACGTCACGCTTGTACACAGGGCCGATGCCGACGTTGGCGACGGGGATCTTGCAATCCTTGAGGAAGTCCAAAAGCGCCTCGAGGGAACCGAGGGTGGACGCTTGGACGCTGACACCACGGCCGGTCTTCTCGACACGGTTGAACAAGGTGGCGAGATCAGACTCGACCTCGTCGATGATGTCGTCCTCGTCGTCGTCGGGGCCGACAACCAACATACGAGAACCGGCAATGGCACCCTCAAGACCAGGGGCACTGATCTTGACACCCAAAGCGGCCTTAACCTCCTTGTTGTGCACATACGCCGACTTTAGACGCAGTTCACGCATCGGTGCCGGCGTCAACAAGGCACGAATGTTTGTGCAAATGGCGCCTTCCACACCGCACAAGACGATCCTGTCACCCTCGCGTAAGATACCGTTGGACAAGACGACGTCGACAGTCATACCGAAACCTTCAATGGCCTTGACCTCAAGGACGGTAGCCTGGACCTCGGAAAGATACATGAGGGATCCCACCATGCGCTCCTGGGTGAGCTGGATGATGAGCTTCAGCATGTCGGGGATACCCTCGCCGGTGTGAGCAGAGGTGGGGATAAGCGAGACGTTCTTGGCCATGGACTTGTTCTCGTAGAAGAGCTCGGCGTTGAAGCCCTGCTCGGCAAAGGCGAGCTTGGTCTGCTCCAGGCGATTCTTGAACTCGTTCTGCACACCTCTGGGCTGCAGAGCCAAACTCTCCTGGAAACCGTTGTTGTCGACCTTCTTCCAGCCGTACAGACGATCGATTTTGTTGAGAGCGACAACGAACGGGGTCTTCCTGTCACGAAGCATTTTCATCGACTCCAAGGTTTGCGGCTCGAGGCCGTGCATGATATCGACGACAAGAATGGCGATGTTGCAGAGCGACGAACCACGAGAACGCAAGTTAGAGAAGGACTCGTGGCCAGGGGTATCAATGACCAGCAGACCGGGGACCTTGAACTCGAAGGAGCCGTCGGTGTTGACAACGGCTACCTTCTGCTTGATGGCCTCAACAGGGAAGTAGGTAGCACCAATCTGTTGAGTAATACCACCGGCTTCGCCCTCTTGCACGTTGGTCTGACGGATCTTGTCGAGAAGCTTCGTCTTTCCGGTATCGACGTGGCCCAGAATACAGCAAATGGGAGATCGGAGGTTGTCTTTGGATCTCGCCGCCAGCGCGGCCTGGTGGGCCTTCTCGCGACGTTCCGCAGCCTCCCTCTTGCGCTGAAGCTCGGCTTGGCGAGCCGCTGTCTCCTTCTCATCTTCTTCAGAATCGTCGGAATCAGAGTCGGAGTCGGAGTCGTCTTCCTCATCGTCGTCCTCATCGTCGTCCTTCTGAATGGGCTTCTCGGGTTTGCCGTTGGCCTCTTTCGCCTTCTTTTCTTGCTCTTCGTCGCTGTCGGCATCCCAGCTATCCTTGACGTCCTCCTCGTCGGAAGCGGCGGCAGCCTCCCAGTCGTCCTCCAAGTCACTGGCTTCAGCGGCCTTCGTCTTGGCGGCGGCAGCTTCAGCCTCTGCCTTTTCCTTAGCCGCCTTCTCTTCTGCTTCCTTGTGGAGACGTTCGGCCTCCTTTCTGGCGCGCTCAGCAGCCTCAGCAAGGGCCTTTTCTTCGTCGATCTATATAGCAAGTGGTTAGTCTCAAAAACGGTGGGAGGTGAAAGAACACGCGAAGCTCACCTTGTCTTGCGCCTTGCGGCCTCCCTTCTTCTTGTTGTCGTAGGTGACCTTCTTCTTCTTGTCACCCTCGCCCTCGTCGGCAGGGCCAACCTTGATACCGGCAGCAAGCATCTGCTGGAGCTTACGCTCGTTGCGGGCCTTTTCCTCTTTCTGGGCCTTGGTCATGAACTTGCCCTCCTTCTTGAGCTGTTCGATCTTCTCCTTCTCTTTTTGTTTCTTAAGAGCCTTGGCCTCCTCTCTGCGCTTGATTTCCTCATTGGCGGCGCGCTCCTCCTCCTCGATCCTCTTCTTCTCCTCTTCGGCGAAGCGAGCCTGCTCTTCTTGCTGGCGACGAAGCTCCTCCTGCTGTTTCTGGAGCGCAGCGAGGGCAGCGGGAATCTTCTTTTTCTTACCGCTCTTCTCTTCGGCAGGTGGTGGAGCAATGGCGTCAGCGGTGGGCGTCGGGGAGTCCTTCTTCTCGGGAGCTGCCTTAGCAGGTTCGGCCTTTGCGGCAGGGGCAGTGGTCTTCTTCTTCGCAGCCTGGATGTGCATGATGAGATTAGTGAAAATTCCATGGCCCGGGCGGAACGCTGTAGGCTCACCTGCTCCTTCTTACGCTGCTTCTCCCTCTCCTTCTTCAACTTCTCCTTTTCGGCCTTGGTCAGGACGCGACCGGAGCCATCCACCTCGTCATCGGCAGCGGTGGCGGCGGCGGCTGCGGGAGCCAGCTTGCCCTTTCCACCCTTGCCTTTCTTCTGGGGCAGAGCGAACTCGTCTTCCATAGTGGCTTCCTCGGGCGCCTTCTGAGCGAGGCTGGGCGAAGGTTCGGCCTCGGGCTCAGGCTCGGGAGCGGCGGGGGGCTCCTCAATGCCCTTCTTCTTTCTCTTCTCTCTGTTCTTGCGCATGGTGGCCATGAGACCACCGGGGGTCTCATCCCCCTCCTCGGCCGGCTTTTCGGCATCAGCTTCTAGGGTAGCGGCAGCCGGGGCGATGGTCTCGCCGAGCTCGTTCTCCCAGTCGTCGTTGGCGCGAGCCTTGTTCCCCTTCTTCTTGGGAGGCATGTTTGCGGTACTCGGCGTTTTTGGTACTGTGAAACGAGTCGAAGGTTCTTGGTTGGGCCCGGTGCAAAAAGTTGCAGGACGTGGGCGATATCAAACAGAAAGTGACGGGTAGATAGACACGCGGTGGAATTTCCCAACGAGGGGTGGGGTCGGGGCTTCTGGTGGCTCAAGAAGAGAAGCACACTGAAGGCTCTTCAACAACGTAAGAGATTGGATGGTGAGAAAACCGAGTCCTGAGTGCAAATCTGTCGGGGCCGACACGACATAATACGGACGATGCAACACCGCTGTATTTTTCGAGTAAAGGAAGGAAGACTACGAGCGTGGGATACCGTAGTATTCGAAATCTCGAACTGGGAAAATGGGAATGCACAGGTTCGCTGCGGGGCAAGAAAGGCATTCCATTGCATAAACGAATGCTGTGGGCTTGGGTTGGTGACCTCAGGTTGCGCTTGCCTAGGTAGGTACCTACAAGTAGGTAGTCACTACGTAGTAGGTAGGTAGGCTCTGCGCAGTGGGTGGGTGTATGCCTCGCACTCAGTTCCTTCGATAAGTAGTCTCCACTGACACAATCTCGTGCACCTGCTTCTTCTTCCCTCTTCTATGTATTATCTCCCACCTATACATTTTTCTTGTTCTCACTCTCTACCTATGCAACTGAGTCCAGTTGAAAGAGTCGCAAGGGTACGTATGGCTATCCGAGCCATCTTGGGGTCGACTTTCGAGTGTGGCTCTACCCCGTCCGCGCAGCAAAGAGTTTTTGTTAATAAAGAAATAGCGCAGGACGACCACATGTCGCCCACTCACGGCGCGAACAAAATTCCATCTAGGTGTCGGCCACTCAAAATGCTCCATTACAGCTGCGACTCCGGTGATGGGTAATTACACCACACTCACAAGCTACCTACTCATGGCAAGCCCCTCAGCCCAACCCCCACAACGGGAGTTATGAGGTTATCGATGTACTTGAGACATTTTCATGATGTAACCATGTCTAAGCGTCGTGACGCATATCTCTCTGTCGACTCGTTCGCCCCCTAGACTTCATATCCTCGCATCACGCGGGTTTACTTACTGAAGTCAAGAGCCACGAGCCACCAATGTGTGATGATGACTTTTCGTCTACCTAGTCTAACGACTTTTAACCCAGCGCAGCTTGTAATGATGCGCCCCTTCGGGGCATCATCCTCTCCTCCTATGTGTCGCCATGTTCAATGCCATGGCTCAAATGACGGGAGCCAGGTAATAGTCCAGGATGTCGTAGGCCAACTCAAAGTACTTCGAAATGTTGTTGGCGTCCTGGAATGATGCTGTCCAGTTTCCGTCGTCCAGGTCGTCCAGATACTCCCGCAGCAGGTCAATATCGCTGTCTTCCGACATTATCTTCTCCAACGCCCGATAATCGATGCACCGCTGAAGAAGGTCACCGTCAATGTGCTTCATCGACTTGGGTGTCTCCTTTGCCTCCGCGTCGTACTCCTCGTCATCTAGGACCGAGACTTCGTAGCTGTACGGAAACAGCAGTCGGCTTCTCAAGGCCAGATTCTCGACAAGGCGCAGAAATCGCCATGCTTGAGTGTTGAGAAGGCTAAAATGCAGCAGCGACCCATCGAGGCAAATCCCCAGCACCTCGGCTCCGTCAATGGTGCTTGGTATGGAGCCGTATTGTGGCACATGTTGCGTCGCAACCCATTCCGGTCGCACATGACCTCGTTGAAGTTTCCTAACGCTGGCCGGCAGCGGACCCTCGGCGACAAGTTCCAACTCTCTTTGAGGCTGCTTCCATGGAGTCCACACTACTGTAAAGTACCGGTCCATGCCAGTGAGCAAAGTTACTGGCCAGGCTAGTTGGTCATCCATACATTCTCCGACATCGAAAAAGTGATTCGACTTCCGCGTGACCTGATCCGCATGGATCTGGGTCATATCACTGTGCTCGCGTTCCGACTTGTGGTCAATGACCACTACGGAATCGCTCAGGGTCAATGCCGATATCTTGCCATTAACGATTCGTAGTGAGGTGGCGGGAGAATTCAGTTCGTAGCTCTTTTTTCGTACAAGCTTCTTCTCAACGGGGTCAAGAACATCCCAATGAAGCACGTTGCCGGCGCAGTAGACGATGCTGTCACCGTCTCCGACAATCGCGTATATGGGCGCGGGCTCTTTCAACCTGTATTTGGTGAAGAATCGTATCTTTGTTTTGCTCGTGCCCTCGGGATCTCGGCTTTCTTCCTTCTTTGGGGTCACAAGCAGGAGACGCCCCCCTGCCGTAGTGATGATAAGGTAATGGAAGGTCATCCCATCCCTTACGAACAACCAGTCGTAGATAGCATGTATCCTATCGCCGGGGCTTCCCATACCACTGATGTATGCTGTCATGTTGCCGTGCTTGTCTTGAGGGAGAGAGAGGTCTTCTCCGGTTTCGGGGTCCATGAACAGGATGGTTGGCTGTTGCCCAATTTGTACTGCAACGACCAAACACTGTAGCGTTTGAGAGTACAACAATTTGGAAGGTGTCCCGGGCAAAGGTAGACTTTTAGGAACCGGACCAGCTTGCAAGTACAGCTCCGTGAAGGACATGCGCTCCCCCGACAGAAGAACCAGCGGTATGCGATTGCCGCCAAGGTCAGTTGGTATGCTTGCGGCGGAGATGACTGGTACGGAACCTGTTGCGGGATGCTTCAGATCGGTCACCCACACTCGGTGCCTGGTGGCGAAGTGGCCCGGCCGCCTGAACCCGAAGTCCCTCAGCAGAAGCAGGGTGTCGCTACAGCAGACCAAGACTGAGCTAGGAAGGAATGATGCATCGACAGGAAGTACCTCTAGCGTACCCGTACCCAATCTCTCCTTAAACATGCGTCGGTGATAGGGAGCGGCGCCGCTGAGCTGAATTGTTAACAAATGGCCGCTGCGAGTCCCCATAACCAGGCTCGTTTGCTGCTTTGATTCAGCTATTGCCACGATGGTGTTGACAAGCTCAATGGTTGGTGCTATGTCCATTGCACCTCCGTCATCTGGCTCGTGAGACATGTCGTCTGTCACGCATGGCAATATCAGCCGCTGCCGGTTTCTGGTGCGTAGGGATGCACTTACCGACATCGAGGCGTATCAGTTCGGGAGCCTCTTCGGACTTGTCGGCAGTGAATATGGCTATCCAAGGGCTATTTCGTCTCCATACGCCAGCCACAATACATTCTCGACCATTGAGACAGCAGAGTGTAAGACAGCTCACCTCGCCGTCCACGGCATAAGTCTGGGTAAGAGACACTTCGGCGATGCCAGCGTGGAATGCGTGAATCTGAAAGCGAGACTCTGCATAGGTTAACACACAAACACAGCTGCCCCTGACCGCCGCATGCTCCGCTATTCCATCCACGCCAGGAAAGCCATCGAAGTCATATCTGGAACTGCAGGATTTGTCAGCGAAACCCAGGTCATAGTGATAAGAAGCGACAGTAAGATACGCACCTGCGGTCACGGCCGATGATGGTGATGCATTTCTCGGATACCTGAGTGATTATATCGTCCGAGCTCTGGGCTGCTCCAAGGGTTCGGGATGCTGTGTCGAATTGGGTTGACATTGGGTCCGCCATCTCCGCATGCGAGAGATCAGGAGATACGAGTAGCACGTCAGAGGTACCGGGGCTTGCCATCAGCATTTGGTATGGCCAGTTGGCATCATTGGTCCTAAACACCCAGACTCTTCTCGTGGGTAGCGGCTCGAAGTACGAGATTGTGTTGGCAGGAAGTCCGTAGCGAAGTTCTGTGATGCTACCTTGTGGGCCGTTTCCCGAGGCACAAAGGACCTTGTTTGGAGAGGCTAAGTTGTCCAACGTTCGTTGTCGCCAGGGCATAACCGGCTTTCCACGTGGCCCGCTCTCGGGGTTCCATGTAGTAAGAGCATCTGTAGTAACAAAATCAACGGCACACGACCAATTCGGAATAGTTCCGAGTTCTACGAGGGGCTCTCGAGGCTTGAGCTATGCGATGTGTGTCAGCAGGCGCATTTACGTCTAGACTGGCACTTCACCTTACCTGGAAGACCATCCCGGGGCCAGAATCACCAGCAACAATGGCAACATCGGAATAGGCGTCGTACATCGTGGTGAAAGCGGCGGAAATATTACAGTTGCAGTCACCGACATTCATGGCGGCGCTGAGAATGTCTGTGGCATTGAACTCGAAGAAGACAATCACCCCGTCCTCCCGAGCTAGGTAGATGAGATCTTTTGTATCGTAGTAACGTCGTCTTCGTACCGGCCTATCCCACGCTGTCCAAAGTGGCACGCCAGTACCATGGTGGAAAGGAGTCGCGGGGTGGCTGATCGGGTTGATTGTCTCGATATCCGGAGGGCCCTGGAGAGGATCCTTGCAGATACCAAGGGCGTGCTCGGAAACAGCGAAAAAAGAGCTTCTCACTGTCAAAGGAATGATCAATAGCGGGAGGCGGTGCTCCGGTGCGATGCGATGACCGCGCTTCTCCTCTGCAAGCACCTGGCTGAGATCATCGCCACGTTCCCATTCGTAGATGACCATCTTGGACCTGTCACCTTGGACAACGATGAGGAGGAGGATGACGTGATGTTCGTCCTCTGGACGGGGATAAAGGAATTCCATCTTGAGTATAGTACCCTGTAGTGCCCTGGAGTAGTGTGTCTTGATCGGATTGATGGACTTGTGACGCATATACTGGTCGCCCATGAACTCCATGGATTCGAGTTCGTAAATGACAAATTTGTTCTGGGCGTCAGCAACAGCCATGTAGCGAGAGCGAGGATCAACGGCGACATGGAAGCCTATATTGCCTATTCTTCTCGCTGGGTTGTGGAAGGGCGAAACGGCGAACTCTAGCTTGCCATGCAGGTCCTTCCTGATAAAGAGGAAGACGAAGGACCCGGATTCGAGAACGAGGAGTAATAGGTGTGGTGGCAACAGTCCATGAGAGCCGCTGGTGCCGGAGGCGGAGCTGAAGTCGGCCATTTGGGTGTCGTCGTCTTCATCCTCGCTCTTGATATGGTCGGGTCCAGATTCGTCAGCAACAACGCGGAAGTGCTCGTACTTGTTTCCAATCACCAAGGCATTGCGAATGCGGCAGCCGAAGTCGTTCTTCCGAAGAACCTCTTGAAGCTGTCCATCTTTACGTAACTCGTTGATGCTCACATAACGGTCCTGGGCATGTGAGCTTTGGTTCTCAATTAGAGACAGGAGCCTTGGAAGGCTGCATGGTTTTACAAGGACCAATTTGCCGAGCTAGCAGGTGGTTGTGGAAGGCGAGGGCAAGAGACTCACCCCTACAAAGGCAACATCGTTATGACGGGCAGACCTGAGACGAGCTGGAAGAACCCATCGTGCTATAGGGCTCTCGATGATGGTCCTTGTCAATATGCCGCAAGTCGGCGGGGTGGGGAGGGAAGGGGGGTCAGGGACCGCGATAGTGGTCGAGCCCCGGAGCACAGTTTGTAGATCGATGGTCTCCGTCACCCAGGCTCCATTCCTGAAGACGTTCGTCTGAAAGGCCATGTCGACAGACCGTGTTATGTCAACATGGTTGGACCAGCTCTTGGTCTTGCGGGGGACAGCGGGTTGGAGGAAAGTTGACAGCCGCGGAATCGGATCAAATGTGTGTTGGCCTTTGCCCGGGGGTAGCCGAAGGAAAGACCCAAGCCGATATAAGAACCCTTCCGAGTTCTTCACAGGTGTTTGGGAATGGTTGCTTATCGGCCGTACGACCAAAACAAGTGACTAGGGGTGGGGCTGAGCCACCTCAAAGTATGGAGGAGTTGAGGTAGGTAGGCAAGATATGTGATTATTGCGACAGCTGGGGGGAAGTGGAGATTATTAGTGTTACAGTATCCATCCAGCTGTGAGGTGAGAGTACCCAGTAGGGACGTAGGTATCAGGTAGGTAGCTTAAAGTACCTACCTACCGGGGTGATTTGGCGGTGCGGGCACTGCGGGGTACCACGTTGCGTACCGACACGGGCTACCTACGAACCTAGGTAGGTAGTTATGTACCTAATGAAACGTGACTGGATGCGGTACTTTTTTGTGCAATCAGAGCCAACGTCTAGGAGCCAATGACTGGGAGATGTAAGGCAGGTAAATATCCGTGAGAAGGTAGAGCAATTGGGCAAATAGCTCCAGGTGCAACGAAGCAGCACCCACCTTGGATCAGAAGTGGTGGCGCACGAGCACATTGGTCGGATCTGGGGCTCTCGTTCTATCAAATACGACCACCCCAGCTTACATGCCTTCAGTACGAAGTGCACTATTAACACCTAGTCAGCCCAGTCGAGTGGTGCAGAGCTAAGACTGCAAGTATGGACTGCTTTAGCCCAAGGCCCCGGATAAACACACAATCACTCGGCCGACTCAGGCGAGACATGCTACCTTACCTTACCTCCATGTTTTTGGAGTCGGGTTCGCGAGATGTGCCTTTCTTGGGTAAAAAATCCGGGTCTCTCGCTGCCTGGGTACTGCATATGATGTGCGGTTCGAACAGACACTCCACTGTGGTGGATACAGTCACTACCGCACAGAAAAGCGATGGAACCTCGGCGGCGAGGTGGTCTGGAGGGGATGCAAGCAGGCCTTAGGCAGACAATCCCCGGCCAAGCGGGATACGACTGACCAACGGAGCGAACGAGTGAGTACAGGTGTCTCGAAGTGGAAGTAAGGCGAGTTGACGGGGCAAGAGGAAACTGACGGCTGCTGAAGAAGTCAACCTACGAAATCCTTGCCGTCACGTCCGCCGCGACTATAGACTGACTGTCTCGGAGTCAAACACTTAGACGAGGCGATCCACTGTCGCGGTTAGAATAGGTATCCTAACGCCTTAGTAAAGAATAAAGCTCAATTTGATCGCTTGGTTTTGCTGATTGGACAGTGGATTTGATGTCACCTTTAGATGTGTAGTGTGTCTGTTGTGTGCGCAATTTGTCGGTTTTGCGGGAGCAAGCATTAGGGAGGGACACTAAACCCAACATTCCCTTAAGTCCTAGGCTTTATCTGCTGACGCAACAGGAACAAGAAACCGAGCAAAACTAAATGAAACTTTGCCTCTGTTCTGCGCTATCTCCTACATTAACTCTTAATATTAGGCAAGCAGCCGAATCCGTATCAATACGTCGTACGGTTTATCTTAGGCCAGCCCCTGGCCTTGGTGTGGGTCTACGATCCCTCTGATAAGCCAGGATAGAGAATTGACAATAGGACCAACCTTTTCTTACAGGCCAAGTTCACAGAAGCCTCCCCTCTTTGCTGGCTGGCAATCCTCAATAGAAAGAACGCCGCATATACTTAATCACAACCACATCCCTCTTGCCAGTAGAAGAGCAGCCATAAGTATGGATAGCATAGTTATGTCGTTTATCGGAATACACCAGTCACATCATCAAAACCATTCCGCTCTAGGTCCCATTGCACAAGGATGTATCTGCGTTAAACTATACAACCTCATTCAATCCGATCTGTACCACCAGAAACCCTGCTCCCCCATGTTGTCAAACAGTCGATCACTATAAGCTAACAGTGTGATCCCTCACTGCGGCACGACGAAGCCAACCGATTGGAAGCACATCTTTGCTTGACTGAACGCCATGCATGTCCATTCAGGTTCATCTCTTGCAAGGCGTTACCTCCTCCCAGTGGGGAATTAACATCGACTGTATCATCAAGTCGGGTTCCCTTGATAAAATGGTAGCCAAGTCCAGGAGAAAGGAGCCTGTCAGCAATTGGAGGCTGCCTGTCCCATAGTTTGCTTGCTTGCCTGGCTCCCTGTAAGCCATACAACTCCATGCAGCAGCTTACGGACGTAACGTGCATATGAAAGCCTTGGCCTGTCTCCAGGGTGAGTGTTTCCTCACGTAAGTTAAATTTACAAGCAATGGACTAGGAAGGAACTCCGCCCTGAAGATGTCACATTTGCCCTGAGGTAGGCAATCATGCCACATGCCTATGAACAGAACCCTTGATTACGAACCTTCTGCAACTATAGTGTTTAGATCCGGCTATGTTCTTCAGTAAGGTGGTTCATATAGTGACCCTATTTTCCCTTGGCTTATTTCGTTGGACTTTGAGACAATGATGTGCGCCATTGTTAGCTATTTGCGTGCTGCATGCTGCGTGGTGCAGCCGGTTTGGATGCATTCTAGCTTCAGCAATGCCCTTGGTTCAACGGACTGCGTTGTGCTTCATCTACGGCTCCCTTGGCAAGCCTTCCTAATCCACACCATAAAAAGCTCTGCGTGTGATGACGGGTATTTATTCAATCTCATCTGCCAACCGTTGTAGTCGCTATGCCTAATACCTAAACTGGCCTGTGCGTCCCGTCCCGCCGATCTAGGCCGGTGGGGGGCCGGGTGTCCCTGTCAACTGCTTCACGGATCACCTAATGACCTAGCCTCAAGGAAGGTACACTAAGCCTTGAGCTCGGCTACCTATCACTCTGCGACGCGGGTCTCAATGGTTCGAAGGCTGAAACAAAGATCTGCCGTGGAGGCTACTCCGTCATTGCGCTCCCGCTTTCAACCGGTCGTTCATCGCCGGCCGAAGACGCGTTAATACACTTCCGTGCGTTAGTCGACTCTCAAAACCCGCTCCCACTACTGAAGACGTGCCCCATCTCCAGTTGACCCCCCAAGGATAGCCTGGCCTCAAGGCTTCTCCCGTGAGTGGCTGGTAACATCGACCCATGCGCCGCTGATACACGATGCGCACGCTGTCCCCGAGACAGGAATCCCTATTGATAAGCCCTTCGAAAAGCAGCGACGCGAAATCGCCTGCTGCCGGAACGAACCCATGGAGTCAGACCCGGTAGCTGACGAGCTAGTTCCCCTCGGCTCCGACTCGGCGTCAGGCACCCAGATCAAGGACGAGGCGGCCGACTCGACCCAGCGCAAGACGCAAGATATCCTAGAAGCGTGCAAGTGGAGGAACCTGGAGGCTCTCAAGGCACTCGCCGGCACCACAGGCGGTTTCCTCACCGACACTTTGCGCAGGAAAGCTTGTTAGTGCTGCATCCTTCGCTCGTTACGCGCGCCGCCGTTCTACAATGCCGTAAAGCTAACGGATGCATTGCGTATCGCAGGGCCAGTCCTCCTCGGTCTTACAGATGGCGAATACGGCGAAAACATCATCACAACAGGACGAGAGGAGAGGAATTCTTGGAAAGACCTGCCGCGTCATAGAGATGAAGAACAGGTTGCTCTTGACGTCAACCGGGCTTTCATCTACTACCCCAACCGTAGGGCGGATTCTGCCTGCCATGCCCAGACTGGGGTATAAGCAGCTAACTGCGAGATACAAGCTAACTCGACGCGTAGACCAGGACGACACCGAGCTCGAAAAGAACAAGGGCGATCTATCTGATCTGATCGTCGAGGTCCTCCGCCGCTACCCATTCCTCTGCTATTTTCAGGGCTATCATGACATATGTCAAGTCTTCATGCTCGTTCTCGAGCCGCCATGGCGCGCTCGACTTGTCTCGCGCCTCTCGGTGCTCCGCATACGAGACTTCATGCTCACGAACCTCGAGCCGACTGTTGCCCAGCTGCGCCTAATTCCCGACATCCTCCAAGCGGCGGATCCGAAGCTCAAGCGCCACCTCGCAGGCACAGAGCCCTTCTACGCCCTCGCGGGGACGCTGACTATGTACGCCCACGACATCCAGGCGTACGGCGACATCGCCCGCCTCTTCGATATCCTTCTCGTCCGCGAGCCTGTCTTCAGCGTCTATATGTTCGCCCAGATTGTCCTAAACCGCCGCGATGAGCTCTTTGACAATGACGAGGGCGACCCTTCCATGCTACATCTCATCCTCTCCAAAGTCCCACAGAAGATGGACCTCGAGTCGCTCATCGCCGGCGCCACCGCACTGCACGAGCGATACCCACCCGAGTCGCTGTCCGCGTGGCGCAAGATATCCCAGGCGAGCTCGCTCAAGACGGCGCGCTCCCTCGAATCGTGCGCTAAGCAGACGATAGACCAAGGCCATGCTTATTTTCGGAAACAGCTGGCCGAGCTTAAGGCCCTGGAACGCCGTCAGAAACTCATGAGGATACTCTGGGCGTACAGGAAGGGCGCCGCCGCGACGGGACTGGCCGTCGTCGTGGGCCTTGTGGCCGTCTATCTGGGCCGCCGGAACCCTAGCCCTGCTTTTGCGGTGGCAAACTTGTACAACAAATGGACAAACGGGACGAGCTGGACGCATAACTTCTAGACAGGGCTGAGGAAAAAGTATGGGCCCCCTGAAAAGCCGTGCCTCCATGTAAATTTAGATTCCGGTGGAAGAGGAAATGGCCCACTGTATGATGATATCCCGTCTGACCAAGAGCGCCCGACGCCAGGCCTACTCCAAACACTGCTCCAAAACATGCTACTGTGTGTGCTTGTGGTAGTACTTTGCTTTCTTCTTTTTAGACACCCTCCTGGAACGCCGACTTCAGTCCCTCGAAATGATCCTGCTGCTCCAGGGCCAATTTCCCGGTAACATCACTGATAATTGTCGAGATCAGCGAGTAGTTGTTGTAGAGAAACCGTTCGCGCTTTCGTTTGTCGCCGAACGACTGACTGAGGCGCGTCAAAAAGGCCTCCGCCTCGGATCGTAGGCGACGCAAGCTGGTAACCACAGGCTCGTCGTCCCCGGCTTCGGTGCTGAGCGCCAAAACGCCCTGGAGAATTTGACCAAACCTCTGTGTGACGAGATGCGGCGCCGCCGATAGCTTGTTCTGATCAGCGGCCCTGGGCTTGGTGGGCAAAGAGTTGGTGAGCTGCCGCACCGACTCGCAGTGGTGATCCATTACCACCTGCAGTCTTGGCCACAGAAGCATGGTCGTCATGTTGATGTAACCGTCGACAGCGGGGACCTTGCGCCTCTGCAACTCGAACGCCAGATGCTGGTTGAGACGTATGCACAACAACAACCCCAGAGCGTCGTAAGACTCGGCAGTCAGTGTCCTGGTCAACGTCTTGCCCAGCGCAAACGTAGGTTCGAAGATGTAGTTGAACTGTCGCGAGACCGCCTGTAATGACAGCGGCGGCGAGAAGTAGGCGGCTAGGAAAGTGTATTCCGCGGTGGCGTTGTCTATGAGCGCCAGGTTGAAGTTCCTGAAAGGAAACTCCAGATAGTGCGTGATTTGGTCCTCTTCGGCCAGGTAAGAGGAGAGGGCGGCTGCATTGCTTGTCTTCAGGAGATCAATCCGGCGGCCCAAGTTGAAGGCATCATGCGGCGGGCCAGTGGGTTTTGTGGCTGACAGGACCGTAGTCCTTCGGGTCGGTTCTTCATGCCCAAGAACATCGTTTTTATCAATGATGTGCAGTTTGAGCTTATCCAATGCTTTCTGATACCGCGTAAACTGGTTTGCATAGTACCATCTCATGGTGTTCATGTAGGCCTGGCTGATTTCTTCTGCGAGCTTGGAGTGGTACTTGTGCAGAAAGGCGTATAACTCTTTAAACTTCAAGAAGTTCTGCTGTTGGATGATTTGGGCGTTGATATGAGGGGACCGTAGGGCCTTGATTTGGGCCACTATGAAGTCCCGTATTCGTTCGACAGCTTTCATCGTCAGTTTCTCCAACAGCGGCCCAAGATCCGCCCAGGCCTTGCTCTCTCCTTGGCTTGTTATGCTCTTCTTGTAAGAAGCGGCTCGCTTGTCCACGTCTGCCAACATCTTCACCCAGGTCTCGTCGATATGCCCCTCGGATATTTTGGATACCACGTGGGGGGAGACGCTTAGTTCCTCAACGACCGGGCCAAACGCCTTCTCAACTGCCTTCCGGTTCTCCAATCGCACATTGAGCGCCGTGGAGCGGGATTGTAGACTTTCTATATCTGCGGAGACAGCCGCAAGATCGTTGCGGAAGCTCGTGAGGTTGGTTTCGACGGAGCTGAGGACGCCATCGCATGCCGCAATGGATCGATGCAGATCCTCAAACTGCGCTTTGCTGGTTTCGACTAGGCGTGCAAGTTAGCAATCTGCCAACACAAACCGCAAGTCCCGGGTCTCGCATACATTCTTCTGTGGTTTGCCGCCGGTAGCTATCCGCATCTCCTGTGTCAGCCTTGTTGGAGCTGGCAAGTTGTCGAAGACCCAGCCCATCGAAATCGAAGTCCAACTCCAAGTCCTGTTCGCCGATTATGCCCGTCGTCCTTTTCACAGCGGATTTGGCGAATGACGTCGTGCTCAGGATCTGGCCCAAAATCTCCACTGAATCCGGCCCATCATATGTGGTTTGAGACTGCTTCAAGCCAGACGAGCCATTGACTCTGCGAGAAGCAAGAAGCGAGGTCGAGGAGTCGTTGGAGATGAGCGATAGCTGTGAGCCTCTCGGTGTGAGGCCAGGTCTTTGCGAGGTCACATAGGGGCTGCTCGATGTTCGTCGAGGGAGTGGAGAGTAAGGACGGCTGCCGGGTTGCGACGAGGAGGGAGACGGGTTCGACTGCACTGCAAGCCGATCAAGCCACATGGTGGACTTGTGGTGAGAGGAAGCTACGAAGCGGTTGGGTCGGAGGAGTTGAGCACCATGTCATCGAAGGTTCGATATCCGAACGGGGCGTGGTAATAGGATATCTGCCAACAGCCTGTCTGATTGGGGCCAAGATACGTTGCGTTAATGTAGATGGACAGGAGGCAACAGACAAGGCTGGACGGCCTTAGGGGGGTGATGTGTTCTGATTGGGTAGGTGGCAGTAGAGCTACATCAGCCACATCGGTGGTTTGGTACGTACCTGTAAGTGGCGCGGCAGGGGTCGGCTTCTTTGTGGGGAGGGGGGGAGGGTTCGTGGTTGAATAACTGCAGGGCAGCGTTCGAGGGCCAACGCAGCAAAACAAACGTGCGGGGCAGGCTTTTGGGATATGCAGAAGAGCACATAAGAGACATTAGGGAGGGACGGAAGAGAGGTGCAACATGTTGTTGGAGGTTACCCGACCTCGGCTGAGCTGAGGTAAGG
Source organism: Colletotrichum lentis (assembly GCA_003386485.1). Classification (NCBI taxonomy): domain Eukaryota; kingdom Fungi; phylum Ascomycota; class Sordariomycetes; order Glomerellales; family Glomerellaceae; genus Colletotrichum; species Colletotrichum lentis. The sequence continues at coordinate 3,162,530 of NWBT01000039.1, forward strand.
ACGAGGCCAGGTCATTTACCTGAGATTCTCGTCGTTCTCCATTCAGCTGACCATTGATTGGAATTGAGACTAGCCCATATTAGCTGCCGTAGTACTTGACAGCATACCCGGGGCAGGCGGGCAAGGGAGGAAAACTTCATCTTCGGTAGGTCCGTCCTTCAAGCACCACCCGGAGCAAAAAGGCAAGTGCAGTGCAGTGGGGGGGGAGCTGTGGAAAAGCCGACGGACGGCCACGTTAACGACTATTTGGCCCGGCGGCATTAGCGTCGAACAAAGTCATTGCCACAGGACCCTATCCAGTCCTTCCTGTTCAGTCTTCCCAGGCCTGGGCGCTCTCTCGCCGGTTGAGTCTTCGGAGGGGGCAAGCTTGGGCGAGAGACGGGGAGATATACCTGGATAGGGCACGCGTTACAGGCGGTCAGCAGGCTGGTACAATAACCCAGGCGTGCGATACCTTAAGCTTCAGTGGGGGTTGAGGAGACCATGTCCGGTAAGGGAGGTACTTTGCCTGCGGTGAGTGACTGGGACAGTGTCACTCGAGCTATCCGGGGCGGGGTGGCAGACTGACAGACAGCAGACGGACGAGCAGACAGCCTGAGAGAAAAAAGCCCATATACTCCACCTTTTTTGCACCGTCAATGTGCACCCTGTCGCTGTGTCGCACGCTGAAGCCTGAGAGGCCAGGGGAGGGGCTAGAATCTGGGCCTAGGAGCGAAAAACCCAATAATAAAACCAGGAAAAAAATTATCTACTCCCGCCTCGCTTCTTTTTTCCCCTCCATTCCCCCCCTCTGCCCGCTCTCTTCCTTTCACAACTCTCCCCCCTCAAAAACATAGCAGCCGTCTTTTGCTGGGTAATTTCCCTTTGCCTGTCGACATCTTCCCCTTCGATTTTTTAGACATCTTCCAGTCAATCCTTCAAAATGTCCAACGACGATGCCCAGGTGAGTCCTCCGCGGTAGCTCTATTCGTGCCCTCTTTTCTCTTCCCGCCCTGCCGCCTTGGTCGTATGCGATGCCATGTCGGTTACTTGGGCCTGGGCAAAAAACCACCAACACCACCACCACCCCGCACCCACAACAACAATCTACGAGAGCCCCGCGGGCATCTTGACGCACCACGGCAGTGCGCATTACAGACAGATGCACATGCAACGCGATCGAGCATCGGATACGACTAGCGACATCGAACCCATTCTCCCGTCTCGAACCATATTCCACGTCATGTTAATACACGCACATCTCTTCGGGGACCCTTTGCTAACGCAACAATCCTACAGCATGAGATGACCTTCGAGTCCACCGACGCCGGTGCGTCTCTCACCTTCCCCATGCAGTGCTCTGCTCTGCGCAAGAACGGTCACGTCGTCATCAAGGGCCGCCCCTGCAAGATTGTCGACATGTCCACCTCCAAGACGGGCAAGCACGGTCACGCCAAGGTTCACTTGGTCGCCATCGATATCTTCACCGGCAAGAAGCTCGAGGATCTCTCTCCCTCCACCCACAACATGGACGTCCCCAACGTCTCCCGCAAGGAGTTTCAGCTTGTAAGTGACGCTTGGCATCCAGGGAATGTCAGCGGTCTGCTAACAAGGTCCTTCTCCAGCTCGACATCTCCGATGATGGTTTCCTGTCCCTCATGAACGACGACGGTGACCTCAAGGACGACGTCCGTCTTCCCGACGGTGAGGTTGGTGAGAAGATCAACAAACTTTTCAAGATTGACGAGAAGGACACCAGTGAGACCTGCCGAACCCCGCACAACCGCACAACACGGAATGCAGCTAACCTTGAACTGCAGACGTTGTCATTCTCACCGCCATGGGTGAGGAGGCCGCCGTCGAGGCCAAGGAGGCCCCCAAGCAGAACTAAGCGCTGCTATTCTCGACTACATCATCAGACAATGATTTCCACAAGCCCTCAATTCGTGCGGCCTTGTTGGCAGATGTTGGCAGACTGGGGACATTTCTTGCGATATTTCTTGGCGCGTCGAAATTAACGGTATCCCCGTCAGTCGTTGCGTAGAGGGTCATATCTGGACAGGACTTGATACTGGGTACGCGAACTTGACAACTGCAAGACTTGTCGCACGACTTTTTCCTTTGTTTTGTCTGTCTCACAGACTCTTACGACGATCAGACTAGCAATGGGATAGGTGAAAAAAATGGGAGAGCCTCGTGGTGGCAGCAGACTTGTCCGATGGAAAAGCGGTACACTCCTCCACCACGTCGTCTCTGTTTTTCGTTCATATTTTATGTACACATCTGTGAAAGTAATGTAGCGCAGATCACCGTGAACGTGTGACCATGTCCTGGTTCGAAACTCTTCCTAGCCCAATGATCTACGTAACGAGACGATGATTCGGTCGAACTACCCAGTTAGGTAGTTGGAAATCGAGTATGTGAGAACAGGTCCAGACAGTTGGTTAGCTAGTACACAGCTAGATTTAGGCACCAAGTTGTGCAGAAGAAGCAAATGTTGGTTGGACAGCATAAGTCATGTACTGAATGCGTTGGTAGTTGTAACCCAACCAATCCGTTTCACAATCATGGCCGCGGCCTTCCGTTTCCTGAAATCGACAACTATATCTATACCTACATAGGCAACCTAATATAGTCTTCGGATTTTTTGTGTTACAGGAACAATGGTGCCGGGTTCTGCCTGCCCGCCGACTTACCCACCTACCTGGTTACCTAGGTAGTTGACTAGAACCTGGACGGACCATTGCACACACACACACACTGTCCAAAACTTCGCACACACTGTGAAGATTCTGCTCGACCAACTTCAACTTGTACTAAACAGCGCCCACCATGGCACCGGAAAGGGAGCTTCACAAGTTTCCCCGGGGGGAACGTTGCGAGTTTTGTGGCTCGCGAAAGTGGTACCTCGAGAACGGTCTAAGATACTGTGCCAAGGAAGGCCATCAACTTCAGGTTTGTCTGACAGCAGTATGCTCTCCTCGGTGTGAGAGGTTTCTGACACCGGACACCAGGGCTATGTGGAATTCGATCTCGGCGACGAGGATTTCGGCCAGAAGGGCCGGGTATCTCGCAAAGAGAAGCAGATCAAGGAGCACGTAAAACGGGTGCTCACTGGCCAACAGGCCCGGGATTTGTATCTCGAGTGCCTTCAGCTTATACTGAGACAACAAGTACTCTGGCTGGTCACGGAAAAGGGTCACAAAGCCGAACTGGAAACGGTGGTTCGCGACCTTTGGGACCTTCGGATCTGCGGAGCTGCGACCGTTACTCACGATGATTCAGCCTCGGAGGGGGAGCCATCTCTCTTCAGCTCACAGCTTGACCTCGCGCAGGATGAACAGCCTCACATGCCGACTAAGAGGGCACAGAGCTGGGCCGTGGAGAGTAACACCGAATGGCCGGCGCCGCGGGTGATGGATACTCTGGGTCTCTGCTTCCTTGGTTGTGTTCTTCTCAGGATGCCAACCCGGATCGGAGATCTTGCGAGGTGGGCGAGGGTAGGAAGCATTCCCTATAAACAAACCGTATGTCACACCGTCTGTTGTTTTTGACACTTTATTGACGATTGACAGTATCGGCGGCTGCCTCGAGAAATGCGTGACAGATTACCTCCGTGGTATACCGCACCGCTTAAGTCAGCACATCTGGCTACGTTCGACCAGGGCGAACTTCATGCCTCGGTCTTGGACCTTGCCCTGTCGTATCATCTCAATTACAGCATGGTCTTCCCCCCGCTTAACGACGTCTTGATGACGATGCAGTATGCTCGTGAACTAGGCTTGCCTGGTAAGGCCCTTAGCTAACTTGGCGCCGCCCATAGACTGACTGACGGCTTGCAGTTGAGACAATCGCCATTGCACGCAGAATACCACCGGTTGCCGACCTGGCCTTTCGCTTCCCGCTGGAGAAGACCCGAGTCCGTCTCATACACCAGCCGGAGATCCTCCTTGTTGCAATTCTTGTTCTCGCGACCATTCACTGTTTCCCTTTCGAAGACTCCACGTGTTCAGCTCGAAATGAGAACAACTTCATGATGCCAAGACTCGACTGGGAAGAGTGGAGGAGAATCATGGCGCCAGCTTTAAGTCCAGAATCGTCTCGGACGACCATCGACTACACAAATGTTACGGCATCACAGATAATATCCATGGAGCCGGGCGAGCTCGATGAGTATTTTGCACACCTGTCCCTGCTCACTGATACGCAAGGTAAGCAGCTCCGAAATACTGGTCCTGTAGGACGCTCAAGAACTAATAGGCGCGTGGCCAGCTGAGGAAACGATGCTTGCGAGATACTTTCCTGTTGATGAGCAGCCTCCCAAGGAAGCATCATCCGAGACCATCGAAGATGAGACGATCGCACGCTTGCGCACCATCCAAACACAAGCCGCATCGTTTAATGACCTAACCGAACAACCGAGGCAGACTGAGGGAAGTTCACGAAAGGGTAGATACTACTCTTACAAGTCGGAAGAAGACTTGCCGCCGGTAGGCAGAGAATTTTTCAAGCTTGCAGCTCAGCTTGCAGGGCTGTCAGTTCCAATGTTGGTACGGGCAGTAAACATGCTCGAGGCGCACATCGCGTTCTGGCAAAAGGAGCAACTACGGGTAGTAAGCGAACGCCGTGAGAGATCTCGATCGGTCATGAATCTGGAATCGGAGATTGAACAAACCACATTTACCGAATGAAATCACTCTGTGAGATTCTGTAAGAGAGTGAGGGGGAGAGAGAAGGAGAGAGAAGGTGGGGGTTCTTTAAGAGCCGGCCATTTCAGAGCTTCGGGGGCATGTTAGTGCTTTGGCTTTGGCTTAGGTAGGGAGACAGCAAGTGTGGAAGTGCAAGAGTGAGCAATGCGTCGGTCGCGAGGCAAAGATACCCAAGATGGAAACAATTGCTCAGAAGTCTCAAACACCAATACCAAAACCATGAGACAGAATGCGCATCTAAAGCATCGCTTCATTCACTCTCTGTGATATAGACCTAGCTGACCTCAACGTCGGAAATCATAGGGCCCTGAGTGAAGTGACAAGTGCGGGGCACCCGTCAGAGGCGGGGAGTACCATTCCTACAGGGCAACCAACCGCCTTTCGCAAACTCGGCATACCAGCTTTCGCACCTGCTCGGACGCTCGGACCATACGCGACAATCTGCGTGCCCTAATTAGGGCTTGCCGTTTCTTTCTGGCCTTCACTGCTTGAACACCAATCTCAAGCATCGCCCCACCGATTATTTGCCGCGATCACCAGAACTCTTCGGTAACAACAGTTCACGGACGTCGGCAAGAGTAAGTGATGAGAGAACTAGCCCCCATGTTGACGGCGTCATGCGGCGCGTCTCTTCGCTTATGATCTTTGGATGGCGATGCTAACAATTTTCCTTTCGTAGTGCAGATGTGAGCCGCCCCCCGAGTTAATACCCTGCCTACGCGCGCGATAGCAATTCTTTCCCACCGGCTTTCTATACGACGATACATCCGAAATGGCCGAGGTGCTGACGATGACGGCTACAGTTTCGTGAAGACCCTGACGGGTAAGACCATTACCCTTGAGGTCGAGTCCTCGGACACGATCGACAATGTCAAGTCCAAGATCCAGGACAAGGAGGGCATCCCCCCCGACCAGCAGCGCTTGATCTTTGCCGGCAAGCAGCTCGAGGACGGCCGCACCCTTTCCGACTACAACATCCAGAAGGTCAGTGGAGTATTGCGAGTTTTGGACGTTGAGGAGGAGTAGGGCACGGGAATTAAAGACTGCGTCGTACGTCAGACGTGGTCGAGAACAGAAGCTGACATACGAAATAGGAGTCCACTCTCCATCTGGTCCTCCGCCTCCGTGGTGGTATCATTGAGCCCTCGCTCAAGGCTCTTGCCTCCAAGTTCAACTGCGACAAGATGATCTGCCGCAAGTGCTACGTAAGTGGCCTCTTCCCACTCATAGCCGACCGCTGGGCGCTATCGTATGAGAAAAACTGACACCCATCTCTAGGCTCGCCTCCCTCCCCGTGCGACCAACTGCCGTAAGCGCAAGTGCGGTCACACCAACCAGCTCCGCCCCAAGAAGAAGCTCAAATAGACGATTTATCACGGTTGCGGCGTCACGGGTTCTGGCATTCTGGAGAGGATGGCAGGGATACGAATTTTCCTGGGCTTTGTGGTAGCATTACATTCCATCGGCAAGCAATTCTACGAATAAAAACTGAATTGGTCGCCCTCCTACCCCAAATGTCAAGACAACAAAAGGAGAAGCCAGAGAAAAGAGCAAATACCGGGACTGCCGCTTACGTCCTGTATCAGGACTCCAATGCCGAGAAGCTGGGAGACAGACCAAAAAAAAATCGTTTGGCGAAAGAGCGCGCCTGGGCGTCCTGAGTGCAGCATATTGGAGATGCCAACGGGTATGAGAGATGCACTATGATGGATGCGCGGCATCGCGACTGACTTGCCACACAATGCTTCGTTGACTACATTTTACCAACACCGTAGTAAAACACTGAGCCTCAGACCTAAATTTGACGTCGTCGCTGCGTGTGAGCCTGCCTGATGGCTTGTGATCTTATCAGATGCTGCGGATCACGATGTGATTGATGATCTCACCTACCTCTTGTGCATGTTGCACAATTCACTAATTATCCATTAGTGCAACACTAGCCATCGCTGCAGCTGCAGCAGGGGGGGGGGAGGGTGAGCATCCATCCACCCCTTGGTGGGGCGCCAAGTATCAGGGAGCTGGCAGGCTGGGTACAGGGCCAAGTTGCATATGTGGGATTACAATATCTGTCCAAGCTTCAGGTACACGTAACGGCCATCTGGACAAAGCTAATTCTACAGTGCACCTACATCGACGACGAACCGAGCGCAAGCAGCCGAACGTCAACTAACACCCAGAGACGGATCGTTCCTTAACCTGCAGCATTTCAAACCTAAGCTTCATTCCACAGCCATGTCGCGATCCGGCTCAGGATACGACGCTGTCGTGGACGTCGACGACGAGGTAGAGAAGCTCCCTTGCCATGACATGTACCTTACTATGATCCAACAACCGATCGGTTGACTGAATACCCTTTGCAGGGCGATCTCGGCCACACCGACCTCCAAGACGACCTAGAGTTCCACAGCTCCAACTTCCAGGACTCAGCGCCAGGGGCCCGCAAAGCACCGGCGTCCGGTCTGCCTCCGCCCGCGACGGCCTCGTCCGGATCTTCGAAGCGCTTCCTCTGGAGCATCAACTTCTACGCCCAGTATTTTGACGTTGACACCTCGGCTGTTCTCTCGCGCTGCTGGGCTGCGCTGTATCCACGTGCCAACTTTCTTGACGTTCTCGAGGGTAACCCGGACCTTTACGGACCCTTTTGGATCGCCACGACCGTCGTCCTGATCCTCTTCCTCGGCGGCACCATCAGTCAATATCTCGCAAGCACCGGCACGGGGCCGTTTGCCTACGACTTCAAGCTCTTGAGTGGTGGGTTTCGTCACGAGAAGTGCTCGCTTGCAAGGATAGCAACTCAAACTAACGCTTCTGCTTCACAGGCGCCGCCGGCCTCATCTACGGCTACACCCTCTTCGTCCCCGTCACGCTTTACCTTGCCCTGCGCTACTTCGGCTCCGACTCGGCCAACCTCCTCGAACAATGGGCGCTCTACGGCTACGCCAACCTCATCTGGATCCCCGTCGCCCTTATTAGCTGGTCACCCATCAACATCCTCAACTGGGTCTTTGTCGCCGTCGGCTGCGGTCTCTCCATCGCGTTCCTCCTGCGCAACCTCTACCCTGTTCTCAGCGCCACCGACCACCAGACGAGCAAGATCCTGCTCGTCGTCGTTGTCGCCCTTCACCTCGGCCTGTCGCTCGCCATCAAGATCCTGTTCTTCGCCCACAACAGTCCTGTTGCGAGTAAGGACCCGGCAGCGGCGCCCCCGGCCGACGGCCAGCCTCCCAAGCCCGCATTCTTCTGATCCGTTTGTCATACACGAACTGAAGATAAGAAAAGATGGAAGAAGACGGAGAACACTCTTCAAGAGCCGCTAGAGTCACTAAGGAAGGAAGCGGATTGTTGGGTTTGGACTTTGCAATCGCAACTATTGTGTTATCCGCCGGAGCGGAAAAGGGGTTTCATGTACCAATACTGTACGACGAATGTCATGATCGAATGCGCACCCTGTCTATCCTGTGCTTTGCCGTACCATGCAGCTACTTGGAATCTTGCACACCTGCTTCAGCCCCCTGCTCTTTCAAGCACCCTTCTCGTAGTCCCTAGCATGAAGGGCTGGTCAGCCTCACTCTTGTCCGGGCCCCCTGCCGCCCGTCTCGACCTCGCCGCCGTGCTTCTGCCAATCCAGGAAGCTTCCGGGATACTCGCCGACCCTGGTCCATCCTGCCTCCTTGGCCAACGCCGCCGCCGCGCGGCTCCGCACGCCGGCCTTGCAATAGAAGACGAGCTCCGTATCCTTGGCGGGCCGTGGGAATCCATACCGGTCCTCGAAGTCGTGCTCGGAGATGTGGAAGCTCTCAGGCGCCGTCGCAACGGGGATGTTAACGGCCGAGGGGATGTGACCCGTCTGCTCGAGCTCGCCTGGTTCGCGGGAGTCTACGTGAAGGGGCAGGCGGGCGTTAGTGTGAGGACACACGAGAAGGGAGGGTCCCAAAGGGAATGCGGAGGGCACGGTTGTAGGTGTAGACGCCGCCGTATGACCTATAGGCCGGGAAAGAAATACCTACCGATGATAATGACGCCCTTAGGGTTCTTCGCCAACTCGGCCATCTGCTCGTAGTTCCAGAGCTTGCTCCCATTCGCGGCGATCTCGTGGTAGTCGTCCGACGCCGACGAGAACCACCTCGGCGCCGCAGCGGTCGCGGCTCTCAATCGGTATGGAGCAGTCGTCCTCGTCGCTCTGATCGCAGAGGTCCCAAGTCTGAATGAAATTTGGGCCGCCGCCGTAGCAGCAACGAAGCATCGTCTCGAGACCGCAGCCGGCGGTGGCGCGGCGACGCGACTACTACAGGCGCGAAGCGCGTTCGTACACATTCGTCCTCCCGATGCCATTTTTTCTTTTCTTTTCTTTTCGGTCTCTCGGGGTGGCTTCTTGTGGCTCTGGGATCTCCGGTGCCTCACGCGAAAGACAGGTTGGTGGTTTCGAACACTGGTGGATGACGTTAATCAAGGTGCCGGACCGCACGGAGCTTGGTGCTTGTAGGTTCTCCCGGACGGTGAGCTCTAGTGGGTTTGGACGGCGGGGCCGCCCGGGCCTTTGGGGAAAGTGAATTCGCTTCCGGCGCCCGTCCAAGATTACGTTTAGGACTGAAGCCAACTGGTCTTCATCCAAGAAATGATTCGACTGGATAATTGCTCCTTCATCCTTATTTCTATTATTCAGATAGTAACACGGCATTTCACCGGCATTTCACAGAGCCCCTTAACCAGAGCACCAGCAACGACACCAAGGGTCTCCCCTCAGCAGTGCCGGGTATCACGCGATCTCCTGCGAGGCAAATCCTCTTAACCAACCGGAGCTTCACCCTAAAGAGTTTAAAACTGTTTTACTATTTGACACTTGACTGATTCTATCATCTCTCAGCATCGTTTGAGATCGGCCGTCTATCCTATATCCTTATCTCGGAGTTCGCGGCCCCGAGGACAACCCGAATTGCAGTGCAGGCCACTGCCCGTCTTTCGTGGACCATGCCCCTATATTTCTATGTACATTAATGTTTATTACAAATTTTAGTCTGAGGGCTGGGGCTTTCACCAGCCAGTCTTAGCTCGCGTTCTGTGAGTCGTAGGCTGCGTCGAGCCCCCGCCCCCCAATACAGCCGGCGTCTGACATCAACTGGGACCGCTTTAGCAGCGATCCTGTGGCATCGGCAGACCAGGCTCGACTCGCTTACTTATCGGGCAGAGCCACTGCCAGCGCATAGTCTGAGAAAAGACCTATGAAAAATCTATTCCTCGCGCTCCTTGAACGTAAGAGGGCAGTCGTCCTGCATTTGTTCAGTATTTGACACCACCCTTCTTTATGGGATGACGCAGAGAAACATACCATGGGGAAAATGGTCGCGAACACTTTGATCTCCTCAGACTTCGGCGTGGGATGGTGGACCCAGTCCAGCAGAACGGAGGCTTTGCCAATCATCAGGGCTAGGTTCAGCTGAGCGTATGTCTGTCCAATACAGTAGTGCGGGCCAGTTCCGAAAACGAGGAAGTTCTTGGCGCCCTTCTCCTCGGCATCGCCGGTGTAGTAACGCTCGGGGTCGAATTCGTCGGGTCGGTCGTAGATCTCGGGGTCACGGAGGGAAGGGTAGACGGTGGGGATAACCATGGCACCTGTCATCACATTAACGACTACTCAGACGGCACCACACGAACGAACACGGCTTACCCTTGGGAACAGTGTAGTCGGGGGTGATGGGGAAGGGCTTCTTGACGACGTAGGGCACCATGATGACAGGAGGGCGGTAGCGAAGCAGCTCGCGGACGACAGCACGGGTGTAAGTCAGGGACTCGAGCTGGTCCATGTTCAGTTCGGCGTGGCGGTCTCCGTTGCGGGCCTTGATGTTCTCCTCGCGAACGCGGTCGAGGACGTCAGGGCGCTGGGCCATGGTCTGGAAAAGCCAAGTGGCGGCACTGCTGGTGGCATCCTGCGAGGCGAAGAGGAAAGTGAAGACAGTCTGGGCGATTTCGTAGTCGGAGAACTCGCGGAGAAGAGGGTGAGGCTTCTGAAGACCCTCGGTCGAGCCGCTGGCCTCGGCCTCGCGCCATTTCTTGGATTCGAGAATGGACTTGACCCAGGCGTCCATGATGCAGGTCACGTCGCCTCCAGCAGCCATACGAACCTTGCTCTTGGCGGAACACTTGGCAAATTCGCCGATGACCATGTCGGAGGCCTGCTTTCCGTACCAAGGCTTGGTGTAGGGGAGGATGACGGGGAAGTTGACGAGCTCGAGGGCCTCAGTGATAAGAAAATAGTCGGCAGAGATCTTGCGAACGGCCTCGTCCGAGATGTAGTGGCCGACGAAAGTGCGGCACGAGACGGCGGTCATGAGGTCGCGGAAAGCAGGCATGTAGGGGACGGGCTTGCCACCCGCGTCGTTGGTGATCTGGAGGAACTCCTGGAAGAACTGTTTGTACACGGCCTCCTGACCAGGCAGGTAAGAGGCAAGGGCCTGGCGGGTGAATAGACCGTTGAGGCCCTTGCGGAAATCGACGTGCGGCTTCCCGTCCAGGAAAACCCAGTTGGTTGGGCCGAGGAGCTTGTGAGCGACGTCGACAACACAAGGTTTGACGTAGGCGGGCGAGTTGAAGACCTTGCGAGCCATGTCACGAGTCGAGGCGATGACAACGAACCTGTGGGTATTAGACATGTCACCAATAGGAGAGGGGGCCAGGTTCTGCACTCACTTGTGGAAGACGGAGACACAGCTGAGAGGACCGCTGGCCCACTTGGCCTTGTACTCGGAGAACTTAGGGTTCACAGACTCCAAAAAGGGACCGATGAAGGGCATCTTGAAGGTAGGTCCAGCAATGGAACCCTTGGAGGTGATGTAGCTGACTAGTGATTGTCAGGCAATGCTCTATCGCCGAGAACGGGCCCAGGCGCATCACTTACTCTGGTCGTATGCGACAGCGAGCGCCAGCAGGGTGAAGAGGACCGTCCAGACGCTGGCGTTGGCGACCGTCTCGATGATATAGTCGATCTGAGGGGGGATGTTGACGTTGCCCAGCTTGGCGTTGGCCAACACCGAGGTAAACGTGGTCGTGTTGGAATCCATCGTGGTCGGCGGCCTTAGAAGTTTGGTTCGGAGGTCGCGGTTCGGCCGGCCAGCGATAGGAAAAAAACAGGAAAACGAAGAAAAGACACCTGGGCGCAAAGGGGTCGTTCGCGGTTCAGCCTGGCGCGGCGCAAAACAGAACTGGTTCGCGCTCGTTCAGATTCCTGATGAAGGACAACTCTCTCGGCGAAGGGGAAGAACGAGCACTGGGGAGGGAGATGTGAGAGGGAAGGGGATGTTCGAAAGATGAAGGGGAGGGAGTCGATCACCGACGACGGGCAAACATGGACAGGACTGCGGTTGGAGTGAGTGGATACCCGTACCTTAGTACGGATACCTACGTACAATATCCGTACTCCGTACTACCGTAGGCAAATGGAGAGGGTCGCGGACACAGCGGCGTGCCCCAGCGGTCTCTGTCTAGTGTCTCCCAGCAAAGGGTTTTCAGGGTGTACCTGTACTTGCTCCTCTTCCCTGCCACCTCATGTCCGTGCGCGAGCGTCTTGACTCTTGACATGGCTGGTATTTTAACAGACAACGGTTTCCGGACGCCAGATCACCACCAGAAATGGGTTGCGAACCCCTCTGTTCAGGCCGAGGTGGGTTTCTGAAGTTTTCTCCTGGCCCAATCTGATCCGATACCACCTCAGGGGATTCATGCCATCCATGCACGCACATGCCCTGGCCTACCCAAGGATGGGTCAATCATCGGGTTGCCTTTGTCACTCTGAAGACCCTAATCTCAAGCTTTAAGATATTCAGACCCTACTATTAGCACCAAATTTGGCCTCTTTGGTGGTGCAACAACAGGAAACGTTCAACAGTACGAGTTATGTGTTTTTCTTGGAGGAGTACTATTGCAGCCCTCAACACCTCGATGCTACATTAATCAGAGACAGATACTTACAGCAATCCCACTATGTAACTTATCGTCATGTGCTCGAAAAGCTGGTTCTGTCCGTCCGGCCCAGCAGCCAATGTCGACATGGCCACTTCTCAGGCTGTCTTGTCCTGAGCAGAATCTACTTGCCGCCTCGTACAGGCGAGCTAGGGGTGTCTGCATCATCAATTTTGTTGGGCCCGACTCGTCTCTGCGTCAAGGTAGAGAAGGGGGGCCGCCATCCGCATTCTATTTCATTCGCATTTGCCCATGTGTAGCTGGCAGCAGCAGCGGTTCATCACAAGACACATCATTCTTTCGGCGGATGGCATGCCCTATTCGACACGCATCATCTCTCAGCCGCCGTCATTGGGGCGAGAGTACGAATGGCGCAACGCAGCAGAGAGAGAGGAGGAGCGGACCCATAGAGTACAGATACTTTCGGCGTGGGGCGACCCTGAATCTAGCGTGCACACAATCGCAGCTATGCAAGATTACACCCGCCATATCTCTAGCAATTTCTTGGATCGGTCTCAGAGGCCCCTTCCGTCTCGCAAAAACATACCGGAGCTCATTCAGAATGAGGGATAGGTCGTGGATGCCGCGGGCGATGTTAAGATCATCGTCCGTCCTTCAACGCCTCTTTGCAAGGTCGTAAATTGGGTATTTCTGTGAGTGCCGCGGCGCGGCTCAATCTCCCCCCCCTTCCTTTCCACGCATTCGCATGACTTCCGACTGGATGACACCGACGTGACCGCCTCGTTGAACGAGAATCTGAGCATTGGTGCCTTCCTGTATGGCAAACTTCTGTTTCATAAGGGCCATGTGCGAACTGCCAGAGCAACTAAGGTGTGCAAATACCACCCCGCCTGTCTCGCAAGCCACAGTAACTCTCTCATTGGTCAATGCCGCAATTACGGAAGTTACCCCTGAAAGTGATCTTAGAACCAGGCCAATCACACCATCCGATCTCCTAGCTGTTCCGTTAAGCCATGATTAATGGATGCCTTAAACGAACACGAGAGGTCAGGCTCGTTAGCCCTCCTTCTTCTGATAATTAGGCATTGGCGTCCACGGACCACAAGGTACCATATCCAGCACAATATCCGTACAATACATATGAGATACACCAGACTCCTCCACGCCTCTTCAACCTCTTCAACGCACGCAGTATACCAAGTACTCTGTAGGTAGTGCATCACTCCGGCGGGGTAATGCTTTGTTGGCTTCTACCGCCTTTGCGACTTGGTCCAAGAATCTGATTTCGTTCCAGACTGCACTGTACAGAGTAGAATGTCATCTCACTCCACCTGTGACTTGTGAGGCTCTAATTAAGGTTTGTCTTGTGGAGGTGCCTGTTGTTGAATGGACACAGACCATTTCCGCGCGCGAGCTAACAAGTTACAACCGAAGACATAGTATACGGTCACGACGGTGTGCCGAATGAATGCTGCGACGCCAGGCGGCCAGCCTTCACCCTTCACCGTCAGAACGTGACCCGCTCGTCTCATCTCAGGGCTGTCGAGGGAGGCCAGGTCTCATCGTTCGGTTGCTACCCCACGTACGATCGTCGGACCAACCAACCACCAGCGATTGTCTTCCGGCTGGGGAGTGCAGCGACGCTGAGCGGTTTGATCGTGCTTCGCTGAACTCAGCTGCCCAGCCCAGCTGTCGATTCTGCACCACTTTTGCAGACCGCATCAGCTTCACAAACTACAAGTCTTCATGTCTTTGTACGCACACCACACCAGGGACGCCCCGCTTGCCTTGCGCCCCGTGTCGTTCATGGCCCGGCAAGCCTCCAAGTCTGCCAGAAAGCCGTGCCGTCGACACCCCATCAGGTCGTGATAATCGGCGCCGAATCTCCGTCATGTAGAAGCACCAGCCTACTGCGGTCGCAGATGTTCGTCTCTTAGCCCCCGTACGGCTAGGGGACGCTGGAACTGAGTGCCTCTGCACCGCACCGGCGCTTTTCTGGATACACCCCAGACCAACCACGGCCCATCCGTGTGATGCGCGGGCAAGGACGTGGAGGAAATGCAAGTGACAACGGCCGGTAACGTCCTGAACCGTGACAAATAAAAATCCGCTTTACTTGGAAACTGCTTACTTCGGAGCAGACAAAGATTGCACAGTACATAGGCCGAGTTATGAAGCACAGTCGACGAAATTGCACGGCTACAAGAAGCCACATGGGGATATCATTCTTTAGAATCTGCAACCTTTGAATAATCGACGAGGGACAATCAACGAGACACAAGTGGAAGTGTTCAAGGAAAGAAAACATCGGCTGGCGAATTGCGCGTCCTGCTGCGTGTGATGTTTCTGCCGCAACAGCCGGCCACGCGGCCCGCCAAGGTCTATCGACGGCTGGCTGTGATATGGAGCATAACTACTTGCGTACTAGCCTACGATGCGATGGGGGCCCAATGGAATTAAGCTTGTTTTACCACCAGAACAAGATTCATCGGACCCATGCCGAAGGGTCGCCGTTTCAGTCCGGATCTCGGACAATAAACACCCGGCGGGTTCACGGCTGCCTGTCACGGTGTCACTTGAATCTCCCAGTTGCGGGCCGCGAACGGGTTCGAACGGAGAACAAGGTTGTCACGCCCTAAGAGCTGGGAAAACACCATATGGGAACGGGCTCGGCCGGAACACGGTTCAACGCGGTATCAGTGTTGTGAGGATGACGGCATTCCTTTTGGCGCGGGATTGTCGCCTCAAGCAATTCCCGTGCAGAAAGTAAGATTCCGGACAGACAGGCCGAATGACTCAATCCGGGGATGGGCGGTGGACCAACGGCAAGGTTTCGCAAGCGCACCTGCTGCGCCGCTGCAGCCTGACGATGCGTAATTGTCATGCCTACTACGTAGGCTACGAGGCCCAATTCCCATCGGGACGGGCGAGCTAAGGAAAGGCCTCCAAAAGCTGCGCAGGCAGAATTCTTAGCCAAGATAGGCACCTAGGACAAGGCTCTCCATCAGGTAGGTATACACTTCACAACCAGTCCTCTTCACAATCACAGGCGGCTAGGCCTCACCGTCCCCTCGGATCTGCAACGGCGGGGAATGACACATCATGCAATATCCGCACACACTCGCGCACACAATATCTGCCGGCGCGTCTTACACTACTTACAGGTCCACTTTTCCGTGCCTGCCTGCCTAGGTAGACACCGCGAACCTTACGTCCACTTCGGTGGCTTGCGTGGGCCTTGTGTCGAATGACACTCACCCTTACTTGCATGCAGGAGGCGTAAGCCGTGCGTAGAGACTCACGTTTTGGTGACACACCGTTTGTGACTTCTCTCGGGATCTTTGCATATGTCCGCACTGCCGCGACGGCACCCCGAACGGGACGGGTGTTGATGGGCTTACCTGTCCACCACCCTCCCTCTCGCCTTCTGACCCACAACGGCCGGAATGGTGGGACGCCGAACCGCCTGCGTGGTTTGCTCTGTTTGCTACACGCGATGGTATGTTAGACGACGACAGGTTGTCGTAGACTCGTCGAGTGACGAATGGATACGTGGACTTCCTGCAAGTCAGCCTCACGCTACACTTCCGCATCCAAGGTCGACGAAGCACGTGCGTGTAAGTCGTGTAAGTCCCGTGGTGAATGATGCTCGGCGCGAGTGTCAGGCTTGTATAAGTAGCGAGTTCATCATCTAATACTCAGGTTTCGTTTCGGGTCCTCATCAGTATCATCACTCGGATCAACAAAGGCAAAACAACTACACACAAAGACATATCTCCCCTCCCTTTCCTACGCATAAGCTCCTCGATTGCTGTTAGGCATCTCACTCACCCAAGCAACCACATCGTAATCGCACGCCATGTCGGGAATGTACTCCACCTTCTCCAGCTCCGTCACTGGCGACAACCGCCACAGCTACGCCGTCCCTTCTCCCCTCCAACAGGGTGCCAGCACGACCGGCACGACCGGCAACGGTTACTGCCCCTCACCCTATAGAAAGGACGCCGACGCCGCTTCCGTCTCGGCCTTCGGCAGCTCCATATCCTTGATCAGGGAGAAGCTTCCCAGCTACTCGGGCGCATCATCCACCTATGGCTCAAAAAAGTCCTCATCCCTCGTAGCTCGCCAACGAGCCGCCGAAGACGCCAAGGCACAGGCCTCGAGGGCACAATCCGCGGCCTCCTTGGCTTCTTCGATTCGAAATGACTTGTAGATGAGAGGGAGGGGAACAACAGGATGATACGATAGAAGTCGGATGAAGGGTTTACGGGTTTGGGTTGTGAGAGGCTGGGGTGGCGCCCTCCCCGGCCCATCTCGATGATGATGTTTTCGGTTGCTATCCGGTTAGGCGTTTTGAAGTTGTTTTTCTTCTTCCCCCCTTCTTCTCTTTGTTATCATCATGGGTCGTCGCGGGAACAAATTACCCTGACATACAAAGAGGCATGTTTTAAGCAGGAGACCCTAACCATCCTTAAAGGATGGCTGGGCTGCTTGGGAATCCGGGCCGACGAGCACTTTTGCATTTCAGATCGGCATAAAAACGGAGAGAAAGAAAGAGACCTTCTTCTACCGAGGAATCTGGATTAAGGCGATTACTTTCTAATTCTACGTATTGATGAGTATTCTTGCTGGCACCAGCATAATCTATTGTTTAAAAAGACAAAGGACGTATCCTCCTCTCGCTCTTGTCTCGGTTAGTTCCCATCACATCTATCAGTTAAACAGCGGATCAAAAGCTATCATCGAGTATGTCCTTGTTCATCTTGACCATCGTAGGGCTGTACTCCTCCGAGCTCTCCGGCCCGGCGCCCGCCGTGAGCAGGATGTCATCTACGATACGCTTACTCGCCTCTCGAGCTTTGTTTCCCGTAAGCAAAACCACCACAGGAAAAAGGTCGGAGCGACGTCCACTTACCAGGTGTCTGAAGCAGCTTGGAGGGAGGTAGCGCAAACTGGATCGTCTTGGGCGGGCTCATGCCACCATACAGCGCCTTGTCTTCGTCGCTGTCACTCTCCCAGTTGATTTCGTACTTATCCTTGGCAAGTGCGCCGCCGCCAATGTCCGTTGTTGTCGTGTCATCGTCGTATTTGCCCCGCGTAGCAAACACGTCCTTGGTCTTCCTCGCCACCCCAGGCGTCTGCACGCTTACGCCAGGCGTACGCGGACCCGCGGATGCAGTCGCCGCGGCGAGACGCTGGCGAGAGTTGCTCTTGGCAGGTGACAAAAAAGCCTCGCTGCGCAGCTTGGGCATCTCCATCACAGGCGAGGACATAGGCGAGCCCTGCCGCCACGCAGGCATGGCCTCTCTCTCTGTCTCCTTGCCCTTACCATCGCGCTTAAGAGGTGACACGCGGTAGGAGGGTCCCTTGTGCGGCGTGGCTTGGATCCGGAAGGTTTTGTCGAGCATGCGGTGCATCAGCGGGTCCTTATGGTGCTGCCGTGACAGTGGCGCAAACGACGAACGAGGCGTCATGGACATGTCCGGCAGCCGCGCCGTGCGTTGCGCAAAAAGCACCGTCGAATCCTCTTCGATGCCGAGTTCTTCATCCTCTTCGTCTTCCTCGTGCGGCGCGGGCGGCTCGCCCTTGAGCTCACGCTTGAGCGCCTCGTAAGGGGACTCAAGGCTCGAAAACTGAGGCTTGATCGTCTTAGTCTTGGGCGGCCGTGGGGTGCTTCCTGTCAGGTCATTGTCGTCGAGAACCGACTCTTCGGCGCGGAACGTCGAATCGGCGACCGATGCTTGAGTTAGGTCTTCGGCGCTTTGGTGTCGTTGGGGGGTGCGCGTGTAGTCGACGCTGGTCTCGTCTTGTGCTGTCGACTCTTCTGTCGCCCCCGTCTCGTCATCGTCGTTTTCGTTGGCTAGTTCTTCGTATCCGGAGAGCGAGACGTTGGCCGAGGCCTCGAAGAATTGCTTCCAGAACTGGGGGAGTTTGCTTCATGTCAGCCCATCGCAGTCGAATCATCGTTAGGTTGTTGGCGCACCTTTGAAGCATCCCAGACGTTTCTCGAGTGCTCGCCATATTGCTCAACAATGGGTAAGATGCTGGTGGTGACGATGCGGTGTGCCTTGCTAAAGTTCGAATCGATCTCTGTCGCATGGATCAGAACTGGCATTCATCACACTGACCAATGCTCACATGTCATCTGTGTACCTTGCAGGGTCAGAGTAATGGACTGCTCCAGCTTCTCCAACTCTTCAGTGAGAGTCAAATTGCGTGCCGAGGGGCCTGGCCGAGACATTTCGTGTTCGTTGCTGGTGGGTAGGTCGCAGAAGGAGGAGCTTCCGCTTGTTTTGGAGGGAAGTAAATCAACAAACGCGGGCGGCGGTGGTCGTACACGCGATGCGGGGCAATTCTAGGAGCCGGGCCGGGGGGGTGTGAACAACGGCGGGGTACATACACCCCCTGTTGTTTGTTGTATGTGTCACTGAACGGCGTCGTCAACCTGGGGGTGTTTCTGTCATCCGAACTCGAGAGTATCGTGAGAGATTCTACTGGCGGCGTTTGATGTCAAATATAACGCACACTAGCATTTCATGATTTTTTTTTAGGCCTTGGGGGTATCTCTAATCTACCAATTGATCCAACTGATCCGACTGTTTGCGTGAAACCTCACACTTTTGAGTAGTAGCCAGACATGTCAAGCTTCAGGATGAGCTGTGCAATGGGGTTGTCGTCTAGTGAGTCAACCCTCCCAGAGTCTTCTGTCCGGCTCACCGCATCTTTCTTCGGCCCATAGTCTCCCTTCTCGCTCAGCCCTTTGCAAACCGTCAAAAACACTTCGACATTCCGCCGAAAGGTCTTGTAGAGGCCTCTCGCTGTTGAATCATCCTGGCTGCGAGCCCTTCGCCCATCGGCGCGGAGTCTGGAGTATTTGGCAAAGCTCAATATTACTCGGAAGATCTCGTCGAGCAGCTTGAGTACAGGCTGTTGTCTTTTCCGCAGAAGCAGTGCTAGCATGATCCGATCAAGTGTTTGGGAATGATGTTCTCGCAGACGGTCGGGACTGAGGACCGACCCAGATGACGTCTCTTGGTCCTCGCTTCCAAGACCAGACTCAAGCCTGTCTAGCAAACTCTCAAATGACTGCCATGGCATCTCAATCCCGGTGTCGAAGATGTAGGAGTTCATGCTGGAGACAAAATGACGAGCTTCAAAGCTGAAGCGGACCGATACGTCTTCGACATCGTGCCAACCAGACTCCCTAGCCGTGACGTCGCGGAAGAGGCGGTTGACGGTGTATTGCATCCGGAGCGCCCGAAGCAGCAGCCGGAAGATCCTGTCATATTGCACCAACACAACAGGCGTGATGATGGCCCCGAGTGCGGTCGGGGGCTTGTACGACAGCCGAAGAAAGTCAAGCGCTTCTAGTCCGTCTTGGTCCATACACTTGTCGACCTCTTCGCTGGACAAAGTTCGAACGCCAAAACTCAGATCGCCCGGAAGCTCATTGCTTTCGCCATCTCGTGGTTTAAGACTTTCTTGAACAGGTCCTTCATAGCTCTCCGTCAAAACTCCCATCAGCGCTAGGCGCAGTTCCGAACTGGCTGGTGGCCAAGTGTCTCTGCCGCTCAACCGCAGCCCCATGACTCCGCCTTGGCGAGCAACACCGGCCTGCCTCTCCGCTGTCTCGAGATCGGGGTCGAACAGCGCATGGGACAGTCGACTGCAAAAGAAACCGTTGCCTAGCAAGTGGAACTCTTTCTGCAGCTTCAAATGCTCGCGCAGATTGTGGGATGTGAAGAGCAACCTTAAGCTTTCCCTGCCGACAACTCGGGATTGTGCAGCTATGATCGACCCGAATGAGAGGACTGGGAGGAGTGACCAGTGTGGTGTGAAATCAGTGCCAGCGTTCGCGGCCCCTGTTGTAACATCGGAAAGGCGATCCCTGATGATGATTCCCAGATGGTCCTCTGACGTGGAGTCGGCGATCGGCTGTGCAAAGTCGTGGATGGATGCCACCAATTTATTTTGCAACTCATTTTCATCCAGACCGAACAATTGTAATTGGTATATTGGCGAATCACTCATCGGCCAAGCCGGTGCCTCCTTGGTTTCTGCTGATCCTTCTGTGAAATAGCGGTTGACAGCTTGTCGCAGGGCTCGTTCGTACGAATGAACCCTGTTTTCCAAGTGTACGATGGAGTCCCAGTCGAACAGCCACTCCAGCGTGGGAGGTCTGCTGGAGGAGACAACATTGGCTTGCGCCAAGGGATGCTTTGGGTGCGTCGACCTGATGAAACGAAGGTTTCGTCCAACCTCGAAGAGAGATTTCACCACGTCTTCCGGCATGAAGCTGGGTATCCGCTGTTTATCCAAGCGGTAGTCGACTTCGTCTACCTCGTCGCCGAAGTCGTCGATGTAGGTCTCGGACTCGACCTTGATGAAGCCTTTCCGCCTGCCTACCTCGTGCTTGCCCAGAGGCACGCCAACTTCGCGTCGGGTGCCAATCCACTCTTCGACCAGCTCAATCCAAGGGTTGGACACGCGCCGAAGAACTTCCCGCATCATATCTCTGAGATGAGTTTCGGCGTACTCGGCAGACTGAGCTTGCTGAAACACGATAACGAATACATCTTCGTCCAGATGACCTCGCCGTATGTTTGACACCAGAGACTCGAACTGGCGGAGAATGGTGTATATGTGGGTGACGAGAGATTGGACCTGGAGAATCGATCGCGGGTGTTGATGGTTCAGGGCAATGCTGCTTTGAATGATCAAGAGGGCCTTGTCCACAGCACTGGCCAGAGCAACGCGACAAGGCGTTGGATTCTTCAAATACGTAGTGTCGACAAACTTGCGCAGTCGGCGGTACGTATTTCCACACCTTAAGCAGGAACGCTGAACCTCTTGGATAGTCTGGCCAGAGTAAGCGGGAATTCTGATCTGCGGCAAAGTCGGCTTGAGGGACTCGATTTCGTCTTGCCAGGAAAAGAAGACCGATTCTCGGCCAAGAGCCAAGGCCATTAGTGCACTGCAGTACAAACCCGCCTCTACCACGGTAAAACCAGTGCTTCCAAGACGTAAAGGATCTTCCTCAAGCGCTGCTAAGGCATCAAATGCACCTGGACCAGCTTCTGTTATGAACAGGGGTTTTGCCGAGCAAGCGCTGCGTGACTCGAAGCTTTCCCACGTCTTGTATTCTGGTTTGTTTCTTACGGGTTTGTCGACAGTCGGCCAAAAGTAGTCCGTATCGCTTTCCTCGTTGTCTAGAGGTTCTTCACCAGTTGTCTTTGGGGTATTTGCGGCAATCGTCTCCTCCTCCTCAGGCACAGGGTCTATCACGGGAAGCGTAAAGAGTTCGCTAGGTTTCGGGTCAGATACATTGAGAGACGACGGTTCTTGTTCTATTTTCATACAAAATTAGTGAGGAAGACGGAAACCAGTCTCGAGAAGACATACAAACCTATTAAATTG
Organism: Colletotrichum lentis; assembly: GCA_003386485.1. Classification (NCBI taxonomy): domain Eukaryota; kingdom Fungi; phylum Ascomycota; class Sordariomycetes; order Glomerellales; family Glomerellaceae; genus Colletotrichum; species Colletotrichum lentis. Next base: position 3,184,549 of record NWBT01000039.1, read on the forward strand.
AGTGCAAAGAAGCCAGAATCGGCTTGGGGCAGCTGGTCTTCTAGCCATTTGGACCGCTGCAAGAAGTTGGGAATCGCGAAGACGTTGGCCGACTCATCTTCTTTGGACATGATTGCACCAATACAGATGATTTGTAGAAAACCATTGGTGGCGGTGAATGTAAAGCGCACGTTGCGATCACTGACATCGCATTCTGCAAGATCCTGATGTCGTGTGGCGTTTATCGCCTTTCTAGGACACGACTGGTTGCGAGGCAAGGCCCCCCCAGACGCGACAGGCGCGTCACACTTGCATTATCAGGCAATCCCCGCCAAAAAAGAACCCTGTACACACCCGACCATCAGTGGCTTGTCCCCGCAGGTTCGGCCCCTGATGGCTGAAGAGCCTAAGAGGTACCCTCCCAGCCTGCGCCAAAACTTAGGAGCAACAACGGACCAGGCTCTGATCTGCTGGAGCTCCAGATTGGACCGAATTGCTTCGCCCTTCAAACATCTTTGCACAACGCATTGGACTAAGACAACTTACAGCTTTGACATAACCACTGTGCATCGCTATTCTACACCATTGGAATATAACCTTCAAAGCTTGCGCGACACCCCAGCCAGACACACCTCTTACGACGTCATGCCTCCCAAAAAGAAGGCGCGCAGCAGCGTCTCGGCCGTCGCAACGCCGACGCCAGCTCGTGATGAGGATGCTATGGATGTCGACACACCGGCTGCCGATACCCCTATCGCGACCGCGCCTGCAGTCAAGCCATCCCCGGATGAATGGCCGAACAATATGTGGACAGACGATCAAATCTCATCGCTCTTCAAAGGAGTCATTCGGTGGAAGCCCGCGGGTGAGCTCCCCACACGTCCCTCTTCGAACTCCCAGACGACTCCATTGAAGCTGACACCTTCTTCGCAGGTATGCACAAGCACTTTCGAATGATTGCTATCAGCGAACATCTCAGAAACCATGGCATTGACCCGGATTTCTACAATCACACGCGCATCCCTCACATCTGGACGAGGCTGCGTACCTTTTACGACCTTAAGACGATCGACCAGCGTGAGGACTTTTACGACGCGCAAGAGGACGAGAACTACGACGACCGCTTCAAGGAGTTTGCGCTACCCTACGACGAGTTCGACGACCTGATGATGGAGCGCCGTCTAGCCAGTGGCAGCGAGCCCCCGACCTCGCCGCCCGAGCTCGACCTCACGCCACCACCACCATCCCCTGGAGGTAGCAATACCGGCAGCAACAGCAGGCGGAGGAAGCGTGCCTCTACTGTCACAAAGACCCGTGCCAGCACTATTGAAGACACGGAGGACGGTGATACCGAGACTGCATCCCCGCCGCCCAAGTCGGCCAGGGTGGCCAGGAGCCAGAAACGGGCTCTCGGCAAGGCCAAAGCCGAGAAGGCTGAAAAGGTTGAGAAACCGGAAAAGTCTGACAAGGCTGGAAAGACGGGTAAACCAGAGAAATCCAGCAAGGGTGGAAAGAATGGGAAGGGTGGAAAGGCGGAGTCGACCAACTCCGAAGACGAGGACGATGAAGATGAGGATGAGGAAGGAGATGACGATGACGATGGAAAAGAGAGAGATGAAGAAGAAGAGGAAAATGAAGAGGGGGGCAGCAGCTCTGGTAATTCTGAGGAGGAAGACGGGGAGGAGGAAGAGGAGGACGACGACGAAGAGGACGATGATGACGATGATGACGATAACGAGGAAGAAGAGAGCGCCGAGGACAGCGGGACTCCCGTATCGCGGCCAACCAGAGGGAACGCTCGTGGCCGTGCAAGAGGCAGAGGCCGGGGTAGAGGAAGGGCACGAGGTCGTTAGGTAACCTTCGCACCCGAGGATCAATGGTCTGTCATTCGGAGAAGTCGCAGGCTGGAATGATACCCGTCGCAAGGCGCGACACCTAGGTAACTATAGACACGACCCGGGAGGGCCCACACCGCAGCCGTACATATAAAAAAAATAGAACCCAAAAGCTCTCGCGGAAAAAAGAAGGCATACAGATTGATCCAAGTCTACGGGTATCAAGAACGATAGTAATTCCACCAGCGAGACCAAAGGCTCACACCCCCTTGTCCTGTACCCGTGACGTCCCGAGCATCTCCCACTCGCTGTGGTATGTCAACCTCTCCCTCCATTTCCGTCCGGCGTCGTAGAGGTCCCTGGCGCCCCAGTGGGCTCTGCGGCCATGCTCCGGAACATGTGGCATCATCAACGACTCGGGGGGTTGTCGCTGCAGAAGCCGCCACAGCTCCAACTCGGCCTCGTGGCTCACCTTTGCATCCTTGGCCGCGGCTTGAGCTTCCTGCGCTCGCTCATGTCGGATTGTGTTCTTTAGAGCCTCCCTCGTGCGGTGCGTCTGGGGGAAATCGTAGGCGGAGTGGACGAGAACCTCTTTGGCCTCCTCGATGACCTCGCGTTCGGCATCGTCGAGATCGGCAGCATCCGCCTCATCATTGTCCGTTCCTTCCTCGCCCGAGGTTTCGTCTGCCGCGGAGTCGGACGACTCGCGATCCTCAAACTTGATCTCGGGCTTCGAAGATCGTCCTTTCATTGCCCTATCTTGGGGGGCATCGGGTCGGCTTCGAAGGATGCTCTCCACTTTGTCGTACACCATTGGCTCCTTGTCATTGTCCTCTTCCTCCGCATCCTCTTCGTCCTCATCGTCCCATACTTCGAGCCGTAGACGACGCGCACATGTCACCCAGAATTCGTCGCTATTCTGCTTCATCCCTAGGGACGCGACCGCCGCCTCGACATCCTTACGCCTTACAAGGTTCCTCGTAGACGGCACTACCCTTCTCTTACCCCTGATTCGAGACTCAGCGATGAACAAAGTCGAGAGGACGAGCCTTTTCGTAACGGAGACGAGGAGAGAGTGAAAGTCCTGAAGGGCGGTGGCCCGGATCGTTGGCGGCTCCTCGCTAACAAACTGCCAGTTGTTTTCGGCGTGGGATGCGTTCATGAAGATGCGCTCGGGCAGCTGTACGAAGCTCTTAACACGAAGGAGCTCGGTGAACCCCAGGCCATGGCCGCTCGCGAAAGTGGGATCCCTCTCGAGACCGTGATCGCCTTCGATGCGCTTCGCGAGCTCCAGGTTGATGTTCCAGCAATCGCCCCACTTCTTCTGCTCGGCGAGCTCCTCGTGTCGCTCTTGACGAAAGGAGAGTGCGTCGGCCGCCTCGTCGAGCGCATGGCAGCACGGCTGGCTGATCTCGACGGCCACGGGGTACTCCTCTAGTCCCAAAGACTTCAGACCGCCTTCCTGCTCCTGCTCTCTGCTTTCAATAGCGTCCTCCAGCAAGCTGATGTACTGACGGACCTCAATCTCACTTTTGGTTCGTATGCGGTCGGAGATGCCCCGGATGTTGTCCTTTCCCAGTCTAGAAAGTGCTTCGAAGAACACATTCTTTTCGTACGGTGCCCAGAGCGTCAGGCCGATTTGCGACGGGGGCAAGTCCTCCCCATCAACCGGCATGATGCCCGCGACATCTCCAATGTCTCTGTTCAGGAGATCTAAGTAGTTGTTGTTGAACACGCCCTTATGCCGTTTGAGAACCGGCTCGACAAATCCACTCATGGCCCGTCGCTTCTGTGATGAGCGGGCTTCCTGGACGCCGGTCTCATCGTCGCTGGAAGATACGCCAGAGTAGACAGGTTCGGATCCTTGACGTTCAGTTCTTTGCCGCTTTAAAGGCGAATACTCAGGTTCCGCGGAAACTCCAATCTCCTCTTCGTCGGGCAAGTAGTCGGCTTCCGGCTCCATGGTCATTTTCGTCTGGTACTCTGAAGTCGACGATTCGGCCCGGGTGGTTTAAAGCGGACATGATGTGATTAGAACACCAGCATAAAAAAGGAACGTGGCCGAATCAGGCAAAAAAAAAAAAAAACCTCCCCACTAGATTGACCTTAAACAGAGTGGTTGAAGCGGGTGCTATTTGTGATTGCCTTGCCGATACATGAGGTTGGGTCTTGCCATGAGATGAGAGCTGCCTGCCTCAATCAAGATTGAAGATTTCCTTGATAGAATACCTAGGAGGCCACAGTTAGATGGAGGTGCACTTGATATCTGTCTATCAGGCATGCGCATTTTGTATTGGTTCGCGTTAGTGTGGCGCTATCGGTACACCGACACATCTGAGAGCTTCCACTGTGCATAATATTTTGTGGCCCCTGATTGGTGCAGATGCCTACCTACCTATCTAGGTAGGTCGGTAGGCAATACACGCCCCCGAGCTCCTGAAATGACAACTTCGAGACTCAGTGGACTCAAATAAATACCTCAAATTTCAAAAGAAGGATGGAAAGCAGGGCAGCATGATACAATGCACCATACGGAGGCTCCCAAAGCCTTTTAGAATAAGGCACCCAAGTTATGTACTCGAGCCACTCATAGCTCCGCCTAAGCAACCTGCTCCCTTCTCCCCCCGATACACAAGCTTCAAGGTCCAGCTGAGAGACTATCAAGAGGAGTGCATCCAGTCTGTCTTGCAGTCCCTTAAAGATGGACACAAGAGACTGGGAATATCGCTAGCCACCGGCAGTGGCAAAACAGTGAGATCTGCTCTTCCATGCGAACGAGTTCAGGCTAATCCTCGCCAGGTAATTTTCACTCAGTTGATCGAGAGAATCCAACCGAGGCGAGGCAGCGCTACGCAGGCCCTGATCCTCGCGCACCGGCGAGAGCTCGTAGAGCAAGCAGCGCGACACTGCACAAATGCATACCCCAACAGCTCTGTGGAGATTGAGATGGGCTCCATCCATGCCTCCGGCACCGCGGACATCACTATAGCCAGCCTGCAGAGTATCACCTCGGGTGACCGGCTGAACAAGTTTGCCCCGGAGCGCTTCAAGCTCGTACTCGTCGACGAGGCCCATCACATCGTCGCACCGGGCTACATGCGCGTGCTCCGCCACTTCGGGCTCGACATCAAGTGCGCCGACTCCCCAGCACTGGTTGGTGTGTCAGCCACCTTTTCTCGGTTTGATGGGCTCAAGCTGGGGGCTGCCATAGACCAGATCGTCTATCACAAGGACTACGTCGACATGATCGGCGATAAATGGCTTTCGGACGTCGTCTTCACGACAGTGGAGTCGACGGCCGACATATCCAGGGTCAAAAACGGTGCCAACGGCGACTTCCAGCAGGGGGACCTGTCCCGTGTCGTCAACACGGATCAAGTTAACGAGATCACCGTCAGGAGCTGGTTGGCCAGGGCATCGGACCGGAAGTCGACCCTTGTGTTCTGTGTTGATCTTGCACACGTTGCCGGGCTGACCCAGACGTTTCGAAATCATGGCTATGATGCCAGGTTCGTAACCGGTGACACACCCAAAGTAGAGAGAAGCCAGATACTCGAGGCGTTCCGGAATGGAGATTTCCCCGTGCTCGTGAACTGTGGCGTGTTCACCGAGGGCACCGACATTCCCAACATCGACTGCGTGGTCCTCGCGCGGCCAACGCGATCCAGAAACCTGCTGGTCCAAATGATCGGGAGAGGAATGAGACTGCACGAGGGAAAGCGCGACTGTCACGTAATCGACATGGTGTCAAGTCTGGAGACCGGCATAGTGACCACGCCTACACTGTTCGGCCTCGACCCAGGGGAGGTCGTCGACAAGGTGTCGGCGGCAGATATGAACAACATCAAGGACCGGAAGCAGGCGGAGCAACTCAGGCAGCAGCACGCTTACGCCGACGCCCGGGACTCTCATCCTACTGCTGTGCCAGCTACATCGGTCACTTTCACGGACTACAACTCCGTATTCGACCTCATCGAGGACACCTCGGGTGAAAAGCACATCCGGGCCATCAGCCAGTACGCCTGGGTTCAAGTCGGCGCCGACAGATATGTGCTCTGCGCTCCGAGCGGATCGTTCATCCGCCTCTCCAAGCTCGAACCCGACGCCGCTTCCAAAACCGAACAGCAACCTCCCCTTTGGCTTGCCGTCGAAGTTCGCGCCTTACCCGCCGGCGTCGCCAAGTCCCCCTACGCCGCACCCCGGGAGCTCCTCAGAGCGACAACGTTCGCCGACGCCGTCCACGGCAGCGATAAGTATGCCTCCGAGGCGTTCCCGCACGTCTTCATCCACCGGTACCAGCGTTGGCGCAAGGGGCCACCCACGCCCGGCCAGATTGAGTTTCTCAACAAGCTGCGGTCCAAGGAGGAGCCCCTGACGGCCGACGACATCGACAAAGGGAAAGCCACGGACATGATCACCAAGATCAAGCACGGGGCCAAAGGCCGGTTCGCGGGCATCATGACAGAGAAGCGGAAGATTCAGCGGCAGCATCACAAGATTACCCAGCGCGAGGCGCGAGCACGGCACGAGAAGGTGTCTGTCGGCCCGGTTAATTCGTGAAGAGTAAGCGAACTGGCGGCCCCAATGCTGGACGGGCTCATTCACCGTAGCGTTTGTCAATGGCTGTAAGATATAGCGACGTCGCGACATTGTAGTACTTTGGAATTAATAGATTTTGGTGCGAAATGATGACCAAGAAAAGAAAAGAACCCTGGAGAAGGGCACATGCTTACATCCCTATGGACAGTCGTCTTGCTCAACCCCACCGCCCAGCGAAGCCCACATGGAAGTGAAACTCTCAGTCCGGTAAAGCAAGTGACTCGGATTATCATTGTTGTTCACCGCCCACAACCTGAGCGCCCGACAGTCCCCATTCTTTCGCCTTGCATGGGGCGCTCTCATGCCCGACATGGGTTTCGTCGGATTAGGGAACGGGCCACGGTAGAGGGAAGGACATGGATGGGCGTCGACAAGATTGCTCTTGTTGGAGGTGGTAAGGTAGCTATTGAGATCAAGTGTATGATTGATTACCCCCTTCTCGACAACCCGTCTGGCCGCGCTGCAGGACAAGCAAAAGGATCGTTCAATGAACAACACGTTTCGAGGAACTTCGTTTGATTGACCATGGGTATCATTGCATGTCAAGGCCAACCTAAAAAAGGTGTATAGGTATCAACTACAGTTCCGTCCGAATCCCCGCTCGCAGTTCAGTCAGTCGCTGAATCTGACGTCAACACTGGCCTGCCGCCATATCAATCTTTCCCGTTCGCCGCCTGCCAGCTTCGCCGGGCCAACCAGTTTTCAAGACTATGCACTTTGGTCTTCACATATTTCCTCCAAGTTGACACCTCAGCTCGGCCAAAGACTTTTTTTTATGTGTGAACAAGTCTTGGAAAAGTCATCAGTAGACGTTGAGAAGAGCAACAGGTCGACTAGACCCATGAGCTGTAAGAACCGGCTACTGAAACGCTAAAATCGAGGCGGTGAGCGGAACCGCATATCCCCCATCGGCCTGCTTCCTTTTCATGTCTCCCGATGACCGTGACCGCCAGAAGCGCTGTTAGTATGAAAAGCAATCGAAACAAACCGCAAACAAGGTATCTTTTCTTTTTTGTCCTCCGTCTTTCGACATTGGGGGTATAAAGAGTGGACGTGAAATCGTGCGACAGAGAACCATTGAAAGACCCGAAAGACTGAAGAGATGGAATCAAAGCAGACTGAAAACAACAAAAGCAAGGTAACAGTAACAGTAACAGCAAGGCAAGCAAAACAATAACTTCGGCCGACCGATGCATTGGAAGCAACGTTCCGGGGGTATTGTACGCCAGGGTATATCCAGCCGGGGTATTTTGCACGTAGAGTTTCTAAGATGGGAATCTAACGGAAGGGTCCGATGGGACCGGGGTATCCAGAATTCGTAGAATGAGACGTAGAAGGGCGTCCGCTGTCGCCGGACGCTCGGGTGCTGTGACGAGGCGTAACGTCACCGGGTTGGGGAATGGTCAACTTGTCGGAACCATTCCCAAGAGGGCGGTGGGCCCAGGGGTTGTCGTCGTCTGGAAGATTGACGCCGCTATCGTTCCAGGGGTTTCTGTCCGCATTAAAGCTGCGGGTGGACTCGATTGAAATGAGGGAAGACTTTGAAACATTGCTGGATCCCTTGAAGAAGTTGCCGTTGGTCGAGTGGGAGCTGTTCTTTCGGCGATCAAGGAAGGACGAAATGGAGGTCATGCTGCCAGGCTTACGGAGGCGGTCAAAGATGGTGCTTCTCTCGCGAGCAACCTCGCCCTCAAAGGCGGCCTTGGTGGGAGAATCGGCAGCAATCGTAGCTGGTGCATGCTGGAGGAGCTTCGAATCGAAGTACTGGAGCGAGTCCTCGAACGAATCGGACTTGGGACGGGGGATGGAGCCCTTCAAGATGGTCACTTCTACACCGGCAGTGGCGAACTGGGCGAGCAAGAAGTCGATTGCGTCTCGCAGGCCACCGGCATTGTTACGAGTGAACGTCCACCGCAGGGCGAGAGCCGGCAAGCCCTCCTCAGAATCGGCATCTTGGTGGACCGTGACTTCAACCTCATACTGGGTCTTCAGCTTGGGAACAAGGTCGTGAGCGAAGCTTGGGGATTCAAGGAACTTGATCAACTCGGGGATACGGGTGAGAACCAACTCGTGGTTGTCAGGAACCATGCCCTATACGGCCGTTAGTGACATGCGTGATGGGCGTGGCAGGCTAAGAAAACGTACCAAGAACTCATCGACGCAATGAGGCACCTGCCACTGCGGACCAGTCACAGTGACTTCATCACTGGCCTGCTCGGTACTGGGGAAGACAATCTTGCAGTTGTACTTCCCCTCAAGCTCGTCAATCTCGTTGAGGCGAGCGAGGAGCTGGCGGTGGTACAGGCGGTCAACGTTGACAATCTGGGAGGTGTACTCCGAATCCTGTAGCAAACTGGTAAGTAGGTGCGCTGAGCGGGAGGGGACACGGGGTAGACTGACAGCCCTGTCGACCATTTCCAGAATCTCGTTCTTGACGGCATCGAGATTCTGGGCGTTTCTGGCGGGCGTACGACAGATGACGTTGTCAACCTTGACATCATCATCTTCGCGACCCATGCCTCCACGGTCCATGGCATTGGAGAATTTGACAAAAACGGAGTGTTTCTTCATAATCCGCTGGATGTGCTGTCCACCGATGCCAATGATTCGTTTATGATACTGATCGGGGACGTGGAACGAGATGGAAGCAGGCATCTCTTGTTCAACAAGGGTGAGTCCTTGCTTCATCGAGTCGTAACTTGCGGCCATGACATCAATGTTGAAATTGTACTCGTTGAAGCCGTCGAAAATGATCTGGACACTGCTCTGGCCCATGATTTTGTTTATCTTTCCGTTCTTCTTGCCGCTCACAAACTCCTTGTGCTCATTGGCAAGCTCGATCTTAACTCGGATCTGGTACTGGGACTGGACGAGGAACTTAATCTCGGACATGACCATCAAAGCAGACTTCACGGCATCGTCAGAGCCAGTGATGGAGAAGTTCATCTTGTCGAAAGACAAATCCGCGTCCGAGTTCGCACAAACATCACCAAGCATGGTTCTGACGTCAGCGGGGTTGGGAAGCTGTCGGCTGTCGGGTTGTTGAATCCACCAGGCTGCGCTGTAGAATTGACCGGCCTGTATTCAAAGATTAGGTTCTTGTGCATGCATGTAACGTTGACTTGACTTACCAAAGCCATGATCTCGCGGACTGTGCGTTCAACATGGAGTCCTTCGCTCCCCTGAACTCGAACCATATTGCGTTGGCTGGCCAGAGGAGGGAACAGGATGTAAGTGCCATTCGCCTCAAGAATTTTGCGGACCTTATCCAGGCGTGTCAGAAGAACACTGTCAATCTTAGCAGGCGCAATAGTGACATCCTTCATGTAGAGGCGGATACGCGAGACAGTCTCGTGGAGTTTCTGCTTGGCAAGTTCAATGGCTTGGGGACTCTCTCCAGTGATGAATATGTCTGTAGGGTCTCGACGGCTTGCGCCAGGCGGGCAATATCGGTACATCTGGGAGAAGGGCGGCGGGAAGTAGATGGCAGTGCCAGTCGACGACTCGATGAGCTTAATGTTCTTCCTATGGCGGCCGCACACGAGCTGGTGGATCGATAAGTCAAGCTTGGTGGCATCTACAACTCGGCCAAGCTTTTATACAGTTAGCGACGTGTGACATGGACCGATCGATGGTTGGTCGAGCTCACCAGAGTGTCGATCTGAATGAGTACGCGGGCCTTGGCATGCTCGACAGAGAGGATATCACCATAGATGGCCACTCGCCATCTCTGGTCTACACGCATCTCGGCGTCACCCGTCATGCCGTCGACCACGGGAGTGAGCTTGGGACCGAGCAGGAAAATGTCGACGCCGCAGTACTTGGAAATGTAGTCGAGAGTATCGGTCACTTGCTGTTTTAAAGCGCCGGCAGTCAGATCACAGACGAGGTGGCCCTCCACATCAACAGTCGTACAACGCTAGATCCGCACGGGTTAACCCAAGCCCCGAGTACCTGCTCCATGTCTTCCGAAACCTACCATGACAGTTTGGTTGTCGTTCAGGATCGTCTCCCTGCTCTTGTGGACCATTTCCGGGGTACCCGACAGGCACACGGTCGTGACCTGTTGTCCCTTTGCATTTTTGGGTGTCGTCGAGATGACGTGAGCCTCGATCTGGAAAGGGCCGTTGGTGATGTCCTTGCAGACCTTGCGAAGGTTGGCAAGGTTTTGGGTGTGAACAGGCAGCTCATGAACCTGGACGTCATCGGGCGCGTCCTCGGGGTGTGTCCATCGTAGAACGGCATCGGCAGTCGCGTGGAGGATGTCCTCGGTGTTGGGACCAGCCAGGTCGGAGGCGAAGGGCACGTTGAACGAGTAGTGAATGATTGGCGTCGGGGCGTCGAGAGGCTGAGGCGAGCTTATCGAAGCAGCCTGCTGGGGAGCCGTATCTCTTCTTGGGTTCATAGGGTTCATAGGCATGTTGGGACGACCCATTCCGAAGTTGGGGCTCATCCTCTCGGACCAGTGACGCATGTTTGCCAGTTTGTTCATATTGCGAGTGACGGGAGACGGGCGGCGGCGGCAGCGGCGGCAGCAGCGGAGACAGAGCGGAGGGGGCAGTAGGCCAAAGGAATGAACCGCGAACAACAACTGAGGGTATTCGAAAACGCAACTAGGGGGAGGAGAAGGGGGGAGGAAAAAGGGGAGATGAGAAGAAAGAAGAGGGTGTCTCGCTTCTCGTAGCTCTCTCTCTCTCAGACTCGACTAGGGGCCCGTAGAGAGGGGATTGTTGGAGGGAAAGAGAGGGTGAAAGATGTTGGGTGAGGATGTGAGTGTGGGAAGAACTCAAGAGAAGAGGAGTCGAGTCGGGAGATTCAAACACAACGAAAGATGGTCATAGGTTGTCAAGGCCGCACGGCAGCAGGCCCAGGCCAGGTCAGGCAAGGCAAGGCATGGCATGGCATGGCATGGTCCGGCCACTTCCAGTTCCCCGTCCCAGTCCCAGGCCAACTCCACTCGACAGACCAACGAGCCAGTCAGCCAGTAGCTCTGTCGCAATGGTGTGTGGCCCCTCTCCTCTGGCCCCCCTTCTTCCACTCCCAGAGGTTCCCCGTCCCAATGCGAAGGTGCATGTACTAGTACATCCAGGCTCGCGCCAACATCGCGGCAAGGAGAGGTATCTTCCCATCGAACCCACCCTGTTCTGGGTCCGCGGGCGCTGAACGCTAGGTTGGCAGCACTGGGACTGGCCCCTGTTCGACTGCCCTGAGCGAGGTGACAGGGCTCGACTCCCTTCCAGCGAGGACCACTAAAGTTTCCCCCGGCGAAACGACCATCAAATTACCCACGCAGCCCACAGTCCAGGGCACATCACCTTACAGAGTATCCGTACACCTCACAGCCAGATCAGCTGGGTGCAGATCCGTTGCAGCAAGACCCTTAACTCAAGTCAAGTTACGGATACTGTAGACTGGTTCTCTCTGTCCCTTTGATCACTGATGATGTAGATAAGACGATGTCTTGGAGAGCGAAGCGGGGAGCGCTGACAACCCAATGCCTGGCGTGACACCCGTCAGCAAACCCAGAAGAATACCTATGCATAAGGTAGGCAGGTACTGTATCCGTAGGCACTTACTTCACTACACAGCCTCACCTCAGCAAGCTGCTTCCTCCCCCGACATCGTGGTCCGCCAAGTACATCCGGCAACTAAAGTAAACACCCATGGACCATGTACTCACACGCGGCCACACCCTTGCATTTGGTGCGCTCACTCACGGCGGCCGCAGTTCGCTCGCAGGCACGCTGCCTCTGATGGCTAAGGAACGCGGTATCGGAAGGAGCAAACAGGATGAGGTGGTTGGTTGGCTGGCTGGCCCAAGTGGGCCCTTGCTGATGGTGGCTAGCCAAACTGGCAGCTTGTACCCCGTTCTGCCTTCACAGGCCAAAGTGTACGATTGAGTTGATAAGGACTACGGCATCGCCCCCGCATTTGCTCCTCGTTCCATCCACCCTCTTCCACCAACTTTTGAAAATCCAACAGAAAGAAAGAAAGAAAAGTTCAACTCAACTAGGTATCTCTCAACACTGCTCAAATGTTAGAATCTGCTGCATCTATTCGCGCGTCGACGATTCATATCGTCTCGAGACATTGCAGCATGACTACTCCCCCGGAGTACTCCACCAACAGTGATCTTAACGTAGTAGAGGCGTCGAGCTCAACCCCCGATCTGCACTCAGTACATGCGCTGAGGTGAACAGAGTACCCAGGCAGCTAGGGAGGGTAGATACAGCATGCCGAAGTATCTATTTAGGTACCTACGTGTAGGTGGTTGGATGTCTTAGCCTGACTTGACCATACAACCTACCTATGTACCATGGCGGCAGCTGAGACGATGAAGCTTGCCTGCTCGGCTGGTTGCAAGCCCCTCGTTCTGGTCGTGCATGCCATCCACGCGTAACAAGGCCTCCGAGCCGCGCGGAGAACCAGCCGCAACTATGGATCAAATACAAGCTGCCGTGGAAGAGACAAATCAGATACGACGGACAGAAAGGTATTGAGCCATGGTGGCCGCAGGTCTTCGCGGAAACCAATCAGAGCAACAACAAGTCCCAGATCGGCGACAAACCACAAGACGCTCCCCTGGCTCCCTGCAGAGTTCACCCTCAGTCCGGAGTCACGACCCCGAGGTACTTAGCCACGACATGCGTTGACTTGCAAAATAGGGCTGTGTCTTGTGTCCTGTTGCTTCTGCCCCCCTTTGACTTGTGTCCGGTGAGCCATGCCCCGATGACCGGCTGCCTGCTTCCCATTGTTCTCATAGTCCCTTTTCTTACCCGCAGCAAATACATAAGCCTGGGGATCTTGGGGGCGAGCCGACCTCATAAGCTCCCATCCCCAAGCACAGCCTCAGGGGGAAATCGCCAGATGACGTACTGCTTGGGCTATTTGGCGACTACGAGATTCCCGGAACCGCCAATTTTAACCAGGCATGTTGAGAATTGGGCTGATGAGAGCACAGTAGCGGTCAAGCAATTCTTGAGTGGAGAGAGTACCCAAGACTCTGGCATGTCGCTGCTTGATGAGGAAGGATCAAGTTGGCTGACGGAAACTACGACGGGCTCGCAGGCACCGGATGCGCGGCCGCCATGCAATAGGTACCTTAGGTAATGCACTGTACTTCGTTCACAAGTACTCCGAGTTGCACTTCGTGGCCACAAACGGCATTTCCGTCTGCCACCACCCTTTCTGAGCCCGTACCTACCTACCTACCTACCTGAGTAACATCGCGACTCGTCGGACGCCTTCAGCAGGAATGCAAGTCGTTATCAAAGTCCATACCAATAGTTAGCCATTGTTGTGGAGGTAGTTCTTGCTTCGAAATCCTTATCATCAGATGCTGTCTGAGGCTCAGCTTTCGTCTGGACAGATGCGAAAACCCTGTCAAAAACAATCAAGACAAACCAAGATTGGATGGCGAGATGGCAACGGCCAGCCTCATATCAGGTCGCTTGCCTCAAGGTCAAATGGCATCCGCGCAAAGCCTACGAGACATCTCGGCCCCTTCTCTCCTCGAAACTCAAGCACGAGATCACGGACTAGGATTCCATTTGGCTGATGGGCATCGAGGGGTCGAGCAAAGTATCCACCCCGTCCCCAGGCTCACAGTCTCACGCGACTTACGTACGCCCATTTCTTGCTTGCTGCCATTCACCAGTAAACTAGCACAGAACCGTGTTGCACTGCCCGCCGCTCACGGCTGACGGTTCCCTCCCTGCTTTCGCTCGGAACTTGATCCTGGGTTCCTTGCGCTGGGCACGCGACTGACAGCCGATGCGTATCCATTCTGTCGCCTGCACTGCTCCCGCTGCGCCGTTGCGTTGAGGTATGGTATGCAGCATGGACGTTTGCGAACCTACGTGCCGGAGGGCATTGTCAACCCAGGCCATCTGAGCTGGCAAAGAAACTGCTCAGCCTACCGTGGCAGTCACAGCGGGTTCCTCTACGCATCCTGATCACCGCCTGTAGGTGTGTACGACAACGCGATTGGGAACCTCTCTTCTGCTGCTCGGGTTCATTACTTGCCTCGCATTGTCATCCATGATCACCATCGTCGTCACCATTCCCCCACGGCCAATGGGGCTACGCGGGAACCCTTGCGAAGCCCAACTAGAGAGCCGGGTCAGAAGTAGCCATCTCCCGTCATTCCCCAACTTTCAAAACCCAGCCTACCCCATATCCGGCCGCTCCAGCTGCCATCAACCGACAAACCTCGTGTTAGTGTTATCGTTTTGTACCAAGCACAGAGGCCCTTCTTATTCGCGGTCCGATTTATTACACGCGTTCAAAGGAAGACACGTCTATCACCAGCAACATGGCAGCCCTGTTCTGAGCCGCCGGCCACAACGCCGGGTTTTGGTCAGATGAATCACTGGCCGTTGCCGGTCTTCCAAGATACAATGTGGGGTTATCTAGGCACAAGTTGGCTCCATTTGGTCTCAATGAGGCCCAGACTCTTCATTCTACCCATCCACATCTCCCTCCCAAACAGTTGCCGTGACACCAACCATGGCTTTAATACAGCAATGCAGTCCTTACCGCAAGTCTCTGGAGGGAGAGCAAGACCGGTCGGGTGTACGACATAGTCACCGCAACACGTTATCCCCCCNTGTTGGAGCTTCAACTGAACTTCCGACTCTTGTTTGTCCTGAAGTCAAACAGCATCCCTGAACCCTCTGAGCCAAATCGCATTCACGGATGCGTCTCACTGGGGAGCTCGAGCCCCGAGTCCGAATCCCACCGCACCATCGGTCCACAGACCGTCATCTAGCAGTAGTCAACGTACTACGTAGTAGTCGCCTGTGTGCCCCAGTCCTCTGGCTCATTGATAGGATAGGGCTGTGTACTTCGGTACACCGGTGCTGTCTATGCATGTCTCGACCACAGGACTGACTAGGTATTGGCTTCGCTTCCTCCCTATGTCTGTCTCGCTAGCTGACAGACATCTTGAAATGTTTTGCAGGAGTCTGGTACGGTAGAATGACTCTGCGCAAGGGCGAGTGACACATGTCAAGAAAACACCACCAGAGCTGCGAGTTAGGGCTTCCCTCGTGGGCCACACAAACCTGGCCCTGTCTGGTTGTGCGCCTGGAAACAAGACAGGGAGCCCGGAGATGGCACGGGTTGCTGGATCTGCAACCATTGAAAAATGGCCGTACCCTGACTTCTTGGTTGGTGCTCAATATGGATTTCTCCAGCGTCAGCGGGAATAGGTTTTGATCTTCCACCGCTGATGGGCAACACGAACCCGGCCCATAGCGACCCAGCTGGCCTGTTTCTCTTGCCCTCGGGTATGGCAGCTGGTTAGATAGATCGATGATCCTGGAATGAACGTTTCAACCTCGAACTGGTCCTCAACAGCGCAGCACTCGGACCAAGACCAAGATCAAGTCAGCGATGAGCTAGCTATGCAGCTTGCCCAGGTGCGTCCTTGCAGCCATACAGAGTACTGACCGGCAAACCTTTTGCAGACAAGGCAAGCCAGGGGAGGACGGCGCCTCTTGAAGTGCGCACAGTAAGTTCGCGCGTCGGACCAACCGGAACAGACACGGTAGTGCGCCCCTGCGCAAGACACGTCCGACATTATCAGGATAACTAATAAAACTAACTTCCGTTTGTTATCGCCATCCTCAAAACATGCTGCGAGGGAAACCCAATCAACAGGCTTTTGGAAAATCCGTCTGTCAAGGAGGGTGTCTTTTATTGAGGCGTCGACGCAGCAAAGAAAAGCCTCGCAGAAGACAAATCCACTTTGCAAACATTCTCACAGTATGTATGCACAAAGTGGTGTATCCCGTCTTTCCTTTTCTACGCATACATGTAGTGTGTTCCTTTTGCGGATGCAGATCTTCACTTGTCTCCAGTCCGAGTCCACCCACACATAACCCAATATGAAGCGGCAAAAACCCGACAGGAATCACCGAGGAGTCCGCCTCAGCAATGACTTCACCAAACGCCTCTGCCGTCGTTTCTTCTTCCTGCGCCCCCCCCCCNGACGATGTAATCGCTGGTTAAAAAAAAGAAAAAAAAAGCAAACGCTCAGCTTCTGGTCATTTACGCTTGACCTTCCTCGCCCTCTTCTCACTGATTATCCGATTCCCCCTTCACTTTTCCCAACAAGCCGTCCGGTGGCCCCATGGGCCGCCCCCGCCTTTACTTCTCCATCTTGCATCGTGAAGCATCAAGCGAACAGACATAAAGTCCTTCCCTAATATCCGTAGCTAACAGACGGCGGCGCGCTTTGAGAATCGAGTCTGTGCATGAGGGCTTAAAGTTGATGGCGGCCCCCCCCCCCCCCCCCCNTCATGGACGGGGGCAAAACTCAATCGTGTATCATGTCCTGCCGCTTCTATCACCCTTCCTCGCTCTTGAAAACAGGGTTCTGGTTCGAGCAGGAGTCTAGTCGCGGAGTTGAAGACGCCGCAGGTTTCGACTTTCTAGACCATTGCCCCCTTGGCATCGTAACCTTCCCCCGGGCGTGGGTTGCCCTGGCCCGACTCCTCGAGAAACAGTAATTAGGCGGTGTTTTCATTGGGTAGTTCACTTACCTTCTAGTGCACGTCACTCGAGTCGAGTCTTTCTACGATCATAATGTTCGACTAGCAATGTCCGTTAAATAAGACGTACAAGGCGATGTGCTGGATGCAACCACCAGCCAAGTAGTTTTTCAGAAGTGTCCCGTTCACCATGTATCGTACCCGAAACTCCGTCTCATAGGGAAAGAAAAAACGGAAAAAGAAAAAAAAAACCCTTTCCCTTCCCATGTCTTGACAAACTAGTTTTTTTGTTTTTTGTTTTTTCGGCGTCCCAAACTCCGTCCGATGCAATCTGCTGTTCCGACTCCCGAGAGGGCCTACGCTTTGTCTCGTACACAGACCTGCTCCATTTATTACTGAGGTCAACTTGTCCCTCGTTCAACGATACACCGGGCGTGGGGCCTCTTCAGCATAGTACATCTCCTGCGCAGCCACTCTTGGCCGTTCGATGTAGGACACCTCCGGCTCGCCCCGAGCCGGAACCGGCTGTCCATAATAATGCTGCTCTACCGGCCGCACGCTGTACTCCCGGCGTAGCACCTGAGGCTCTGCCGGCCTTACGCTGTAGGACCGAGGACCCGGCTGGATGATCTCTCGACGAGCTTCGGAATGCATCGGAACCGATGCGTAGTCCTGGATAGGCAGCTGTTCCGGCCTCACACTCTGCCCTCTTCCGTATTCCCGCGGGAGCTCGTACCGCACTGTTTCTGTCGGCCGAGCTGTTGTCGCCCGCATCATGTACTCCCGTGGCGGGTCCTCAATCATTCTTCGCTGCTCCAATGTACCTATCGCTGGGATGTATTCTTCACCCGAAGGTGCCATTGGCCTAGTTGAGTACTCCCGTTGTCTGTATACGCGCTGAGGGTCCGACACGGCGTACTCGGGCTGAGTAACGACTCTGCGCGGCGCCGCGTAGATAGGAGAAGTTCGCTGATAGAGCACGTCATCGTCCCGAGGGTCGGGCCCAGGTCGCCTGGACTCGGATCGTATCG
Source organism: Colletotrichum lentis (assembly GCA_003386485.1). Classification (NCBI taxonomy): domain Eukaryota; kingdom Fungi; phylum Ascomycota; class Sordariomycetes; order Glomerellales; family Glomerellaceae; genus Colletotrichum; species Colletotrichum lentis. The sequence continues at coordinate 3,202,489 of NWBT01000039.1, forward strand.
CTGCTCTCTCATAGATGACCTCAGGTTCGCCAGGCCGGAGCAGTGGCGGCGCGACCGACTGACGAACAACGCTTGCCGGCTCGTAGTATCGCCGACCGGTGGTAGGATCAATCACGACTCTTGCAGGCGGCGCTTTCGGCGGTCCCATCAAAGGGGATGCTCTTTCTCTTTCCCTCATAACGGGCGAGCGGGATCTTGTGCGATCTGCCATAGGACGAGCGCTCATGCGCGTCACTTCGTATCCATCGCGATAATATCGCGTAGGCTCCCTACCGTATCGATCGACACTGGCTACTGGGGAGATTGCGTATATCTCACTCGGAGTAGTATGAATGGCGTAACCACCTGGCGACTGTACTCGTCGGACATATTCAGCGCCACTTGCGACGCGCGGTTCCTCCACGTATTCCCTTCCGTACCCATAGTCGCCAGTAGTCACGGCTTGGCTCACCGGTCGTGGGCGATACTCCTGAGGCTCATACGCCAGCACAGCACCATCCTCCCGATAAGGACGAGAAAATTGACGTTCAGGCTGAGCGTAACGAGGCTCCTCGTCTGCTTGTCTTCTCTGTCGCTTCTGCGGTCGAATGAAAGACGGTGCGCTCATAGGGGAAGGCGAGCGCGGCTCCGGCTTGATGTAAGGCTCTTCTGGCGCTTGCCTGACTGCCCTTTTGTTGTTCGCGTTATTGTTGTTGTTCTTCTTTTTCCTGCCCTTCCGTTTCTCCCCATTTCGTCCCCCTTGCGGTGAGCTATCTGGACTGGAAACGGTGTTGGGTTCATTCCGCAATGCTGCCACTTGAGCGGTGGTTCCTTGGGGGATGCTCAGACCCTGGGCATCGACTGCAGAGCCCCCGGCCATTGCCAGAGGCGATACATGGGAAGGCTGGGGTGCCAAGAGTGATATGATCGGGGCGCGAACTTGGATCAGAGGCGAAGGTTGGCGGGCAAGCATAGACTCCCTAAGTTGCTGTTGACCTGCTGCGGGAACAGATCTATCAGCACTGTCGTCAAGGTCCATACCACCTGACTCCTCAGATCGACTGGCATTTCCGCTCCCACCTCCTAATGTAGACACTCCGGTGTTATCACCTCCGTCAGTTCTCTGCGTCGTCCCTACCGACGGGTTTCTAGAGTATTCATGCGCGGCGTCGATTCTGCCTGGGGTCGGTCGTGTATGGAACGGGGTAGAGTTCGAAGCTTGGCCCTGTTGCGAATAAGTAGCAGACGCATGGGGAAGCGAAGGAGGCTGGCCCGCTTGAGCTATGCGGTTTGCTTGGACTTGCGCCTGGCCCTCGAGTGGCTGGTTGGCGGCAGACGACTTGTATGCCTGGGCTGCAGCATCGGAGTCGTTACCAGCGCGAGGACTGCGGAGCGAGGAATCGGGCGAGTTGTGTTGGGAGGAGTAGTAGGAGTTCTCATCAAAAGAGTCACTTGCAGCTGAAGTGTTAGCAGCAGCAGCAGTAGCTAGTTTGGCAGTGGCAGACGAAGAAGCAGCAGCCTGGACCAGAGTCAGAGCCTTGGACAAGACATCAGAGAGGTCGAAGTCGGCGAGAGGCTCCGACTGTGCCGAGGCCTTCATAGAAGCCCGACGTTGATCAACTTCGTCGCGCAGCGCCCGCTCAAGACGCTGCCTCTGAAGCTGGATCTCTGCCTTGATCAGGTCATCGGATTTCTGGAGAAAGATGGGGTTGATCTCTGTGTTGCCAACACCCACGAAAGGTCTTGCTGGCAAGTTCGCATTAGCAGGGGGTGGGTTTCCCAGGCCAGGAAGAGACGCCTGTTGTTGCGTGTTGGACGCGAACGTCTGCACAATTCCGGCTTGGTATCCCGGCGCTGCATTTCTAGTTGCTTCCTTTGCTGGCGTAGAAGGGTTTGAAGGTGCTGTTACTGCAGTGGCAGATGCGTTTGGTGCCGGCGGATTTGGCACCTTGATCTTGGGATGCGACCCAGCAAAGATTGCATCGCGAAACTGCACGATTCTCTCGTACTGCTGAAGATGATGAAGCTCATCATTGGAGATACCCAGCGATGCCCCATTTGCCATTGGTGGTACGGATGCGAGCTGACCTTGAGCCATGGTGATGGACACTCGGCGCGAGGAAATCCTCTGCAGCAGAGATTGGCAATCAGACAAGTACGCGCAAAAGAAGAGAAGGGGAGCCCAAGCAAAGGAACAGGAACCCTAAATATAATAAAGCCTGCACTGTTGTATCATCCAGCAATGTTGCAATCCCTGGAAGGGTGGTGTTTCCTGCAGTGCTGTGGAAGGAGAAGAAAAGGAGGTGGAATGGTGAATGTGATGGAGTGAAGAGACGAGGCGGTCGAGGTCTGCCTAGGTTGTTGAACCTACGATTGACTGACATTCTTGCGGCGATATGCTCTTAAAGGGGCGGGTCGATGCATCAATAAAACACATATGGCCCGTGCACCTCAGCCTGGCGTTTTCGCCCTTCTCTTAGCGTTGATAGCCTACCTAGGCATTAATCTGCTGAGAACACTTGTACTTGATTACTGACCTGGAAGAGCAACAAATCTGTCGTGTGCGTATCACCTTTTCGGCGTGAGTCAACCACAGGACCCATCAGCCGAACTACCATGCAAAGCCTCCCAACAGCCTCGCAAAGTCTCAAGCTCCATTTGTAAGCCAACAATAAGTAAGGGCTGTCGTCTCCTAAGTCTAGAAACAGGAGCTTTGAAGTGCTGCTGAGTTCCCATCCAACTATTTCCGTCTGCTTCATGCCGGCCAGACTCCCACCTCGCATATCCAGAAGCTTCTCCTCACCCATTCGGCCTCCTGGATCGTTCTGTTCACATAGTACCAAATCTTTTACATCTAATCGCGCGCCCGAGCCTACCAGGCCTGCTTTGCTGTTGCGCCCTTCCTTTCACTACCGACCCAGTCGATTCTACTCGATATCATCCATGGATGTCATCAAACCCAAGGCAAATGGAGTGCCGACTCCCAAGCCAGTGCTTTTCTTGTAAGTCGACAACTACAAAGCACTATATCAGGATCAAATGAGCTGATGTTCGTAAAGTGACATTGACAACTGCCTGTACCCCAGAAGTGAGTACTACGAAGATAGAATCCCAGACTCATCGAAGCTAAACTCACTCGGCCAGGCTCAAGGGTTCAAGACCACATGGCACAGCTGATTGACGAGTACTTCGCGAAGCATCTTTCCCTCTCCTGGGAAGATGCAGTAAAGCTGCATAAGGAGTACTACACCAACTACGGGCTCGCTATCGAGGGCCTCGTGCGGCACCACCAGATCGACCCTCTGGAGTACAACTCCAAGGTCGACGACGCGTTGCCCCTCGAAGACATTCTGAAACCCGACCCCGAGCTGCGGCAATTACTTGAAGATGTCGACAAGAGCAAGTGCACCATGTGGCTTCTGACCAACGCCTACGTTAACCACGCCAAGCGCGTGTTGAAGCTGCTGGGTATCGAGGACCTGTTCGACGGCCTGACGTTCTGCGACTACGGACAGCAGCCACTGGTCTGCAAACCTGCCAAGGAGATGTACCTAAGAGCCATGCGGGAGGCGGGCGTCGAGAAGATGGAGCACTGCTACTTTGTTGGTATGTGGATAACACGGCCACCGTTTGCCGACCTCTGCCCCTGACTGACGTGTTAGACGATTCATATCTGAACTGCCAGAAAGCCCAGGGCTATGGCTGGAACGTGGCACACCTGGTAGAGGAGGATCTGCCGGTGCCGAAAACGCCGGCATCCGCGCACCAGATCCGACACCTGAGGGAACTCCGAGACGTCTTCCCTCAATTCTTCAAGTCAAAACACGCTTAGACTCGCATCACTGACATCACTGACTAGAGACAATGATTAAACGACCAAACATGAAAACGACTAGGTGGCAGAGAGCGAAACGACGTTCATGTAGGGGGGGGGGGGGGGNACCGTTGATTTTGATGGACTGGGTATCGTTGAATCCATAGATATCATTATACATACCCCCATTCTCTTTACCCTTTTAACGCCCAAAACACCACCATGTAACCACCCAATCGCACAAATCCCTTCTGTACCCCTGGTGTTATTGAACTCACGGCCGCCGAATGCTCCTGATTACCTCGTCGAGCTTTGCCAGAATCTGGTCCTTCTCCTTAATCGCGTCCTGCCTCTGCGCCTCGGCAACCTTTAGCTCGTCCTCCAATTCCCGTATATAGCGCTCCTGGTCGGCCTCGCTGCTGTCCAAACCCGGAAGGGTGGATATGAGGACTTCGATCTGCTGCTCTTTAATGATTAAGTCGCGCGCCAGTTCGGCCAGGCCGTCCTTGAATTCATCGGGCGGGAGGGGGTCGACTGCGTGCCAGTCTGTGAGCAAATTGTACAGACGAACGCATCGGGGTTCGGAGGCTATGCGTACCTTCCTTCTGTTCGGGATCTTGCTTGACCTCTCTGATTTTATCATTGGGACCGAGAAGCTCGAGATCATGGCGTCGATGGACAAAGTGGAAGCTCGCGACGAACTGTTGGGCGAGCTGGAAACGATGTCAGCGATTGCAGATGCCATTTCGGGGGAGGGACAAACTTTGACGTACCTGGTCCACAGCATCTTGCAGTTGAGTGAGTCTATCACCCATCACGCCAGTTGCGGTGATTTTGTCCGAAAAGCGATTCGTTGGACCGTAGAGTGACAGACAAGGCTGCGATCGGTGGTGGTGGTTTCGCTGGTCGAAATGTTGGTTACTGTTCGTCGATCTGATCCGCCCAGGTACCGCAACACATGTGCACTGTCTAGGACCAGTACGTACTGTATGTACCATGTCTGTACCTAAGTACTTCGACTCGCTAGGTGCCTTCCTACCTAATCTCAATTTCAACTGATGCTAATTAGTACTGCGGCTTCCGGTTTCGGCACTCGTTTAGAATAAACAATGAGATGTAGCGACTGATTATCTTCTTCTACAATCTTAACCTTCATCTTACAAGAGCATGCACTCTTTACGGCGCTCTTTGCTCCAGCAATGGCCCCGCTGCTCACAACTCACCCTCCTCCCCTTGGTCCATACAGATCTCATTTCAACATGGCCACCACTAAGACAGGGTCGGGACAAGCGCCCCAAACTGCTTTACCCCGAGCCTCCAACAACGCACCACCACGACCTCACGTCGTTTCTTGCGTACGCAGAACGCACCGGTCTCGACACGTTTTCGACTGTCTATGTTGGAACCCACTATGAGTACACGGTCTCCTTGACGCTCTCACGGTACGGCATCCAGGCCGTCCGGGTCGGTGGAGCCTCGGACAACGGCATAGACCTCCTCGGCACATGGGACATCCCCTCTCGGACCAAACCTGTCAGGGTAATCCTCCAATGCAAAGGAGGCACTCAGCGTATCGGCCCCTCGCTGGTCCGGGAGCTGGAGGGCTCCTTCATCGGCGCTCCTGTCGGCTGGCGCGGCGACGGCGTCATCGCGTTCCTGGTCAGCGAGAAGACGGCAAGCAAGGGCGTTCGGGAGGCTTTGGGACGAAGCCGCTGGCCCATGGGCTTTGTTTCGTGCTCTAGGGACGGGCTCGTACAGCAAATGCTCTGGAACCAGCGGGCGGAGGAGGAGGGGCTCAGAGGTCTTGGGGTCACCATGCGCCATGTCGAAAATGGGGGCGACAAGTCGCAGATTGTCTTGACGTACAACGGCAAGCGAGTTTGCAGTGCTACCAAGACGGGTGTGTCTGGGCTTTGAGCTTTATGCCGGAGAAGGACCATCCATCCACGAGCATTCCAACAACAATCCCACCAGTCAGTTCAAGCGACTCTCGCCGCTTCGTGATCTGATGAAAACTAAAGCTGCGGGCAAATGTGCCAGCTTAAAACGAGTAGGTAGGTCTCTAGCTATGCGTTTGGCATGCCAGGTCCCTTTCCCCGCTTTCACTCGTTGGGTCAGCGCATTTGCCTGCCTTTTTGACAACAGCAGATGCCGTTCCATTTTTACGCTCTATATCTGATCATGTTCTTCTGGAATCTAAGATCCTCCTTTAAGACTCTCCACATCGTTGTATCCAAGGAGGAAAAGCCAAGCCTTATTTATTAGCAGCTGTAGACAACTGTGTAACTTTTCTGCCTTATGTCTTGGTAAGAGCCTGACCTCCTCCAACTACATTCATAGGGAGTCTGTAAGACAGTTCAGTATCGTCCCTCGAAATATGTAGCCTTGTCTCCCGGTCCGGTCATTAGATCACCGTGTCAAACACACGGCGTTTTCCATACAATTCCCTTGATAACCCGAAATAGTTCGATGCCCAAGGCGTAATCAAGCCATGTTCCTGACAGACAGCTGCAGGGAGCACCCTGCATAAACCCAGTTGCGTCCTGATAGCTCAAAGGTAAGTCGGAGTCCAACGGGATGTCGAAGTTGGCTGTGCAGTATTTCATCCAAGGAGAACTCGCAAGCTAATGCTCGAAACACACAAGCGAGATCTTTTATGTTATTTATTGCACATGCAGAAGTACTGTACGTCGGCAGAACTAAAGGATCTGGATAGATGAAATGAATCTCCAATACTCCATTCAAAAGCTGTGACAATTGGGAAACGCTTGTTCCTAGGAAAGACAACCCCGCACATTGAGAGGGAGGTGAATGAGAAGGGAATACGTCTTCTGTTGTCGTCGCTGTCGATACTCGTCTTCGAATCGCAAGGCTGGCCATTTAGATCATTGCTTCCTACACATGCGTGATATCGCCTATCTGTAATGAGATAAACATAGGCCATGGACCGAAGGCATAGCAACCAGAACTTCATTACGCATAAAAAGAACAACCAATATCCCTACAATGGCACCTCACACTTGCCCCTCAAGCTCCCTCTCTGTTCAGTCCCAAAGTGCCTCCTCGAGAGCCTTGTCTCCTGACTGCTTGGGCCCCTTGCCCGCAACACCAACAGGAAAGTAGAACTCGCCCGACTTGGTATCGGGACTGACAGCAGCCCACAACTGATTCCTCGTGCCGTTCCACACGCTGGTAGAAAACAACTTGAACACGGAAATAAGAGGTTTCATCATAGGCCAACTGGCGACTACGCCATTGGGAAGGTTGGTGTTGACAACACCGGGGTGCAGAGAGATGGATCGAATCCCAGGGTGGCGACGAGATACGGCGCGGGAGTGGTGTATATTGGCCACCTTTGAAATGCCATAGCGGGTGAGTGTCGAGGGAGAGGTCATGTCTGCCTTGAGTTTGTCGAATTCGTAGGTGTCAGTAGCGGGCGAGGAGACCTCTTCGGAGGAGGCGACATTGATATCGCGGACGTCCTGGGCCGGGCTACTAGCCGTAGCTGTCTTCTTCAGAGTTGGAAGACGGAGCTTTATGAGCAGCGCATGGCCGAGGTGATTGGTGCCGAACTGGATCTCATAGCCCTCCTTTGTGACGCCCGCCGGCGTAGGCATAATGCCGGCGTTTTTGATGAGGATATGAAGACTTTCCGGATGGGCATGGAAGTCATTGACAGCCTGTTTGATGCTATCAGACGTGAGGTCGAGGGTACTATAGGTGATGGGCGCCGCATTTGGCACAACCTTGCGTATCTCCTCAACGGCGGCTACCGACTTGGGATCGCAACGAACTGCAAGAAAAGCAATTCCGCAGCGGAGATTGAAGTATCCTGAAGCCGTGTTGTAAACCGCCCATCCCAGGAACCCTTACGTAACTGGCTTTGTTAACTCCGGAAAAGCTAACAAGGCTCAAGGGTACTGCTAAGGACCTGACCTCTCTAACTCCGGACGAATTATCATGGCGCAATGGTACTGCTATAGTGCTAACAGCACATTATTCGTCAACAGAGATGATGCGGAGGCCCTTGCTGTTCCCTACGTAGCAGTAGTACAATGCAGAAGTCAAGACCATAAGTCTCTCTGCGTGCTTCGTATTCCAGGCTACAGCCTACAATGTCTCCTCGGTGTGCTTTCATTGCACTGGCGTTGTGTGTATACACAACAAAGGGGTTGGCTGTCAAAGGGCAAAGTGAGTGGTTTCTACAGCGAAGACAACAGTCGGTCAGAGACGAGGAGTATAGCTATTCTTTCGTCCAAAACGTTCTCTACCTATCAATGTTTACAGAGGGTTAAGACAAAGAAAAGACACACCAACCTGTGTCAAGACAGCAAAAAACAAAACTGATTCGTAGCAGCGACAGGTTCCGTTTCCTGTCAGATGCTGCAATGCAGTGTGGAGAGGTTAATGAGAAGGATGGGTATAAGCTGGTGACAGCAATTCATCTCTGACCCTCTCTTAGCCCTCTGGTATTACGTCGAGTTAGGTACTTCGACTTCTCCAGAAACCGTGGCGTCCTCAGATCAAAATATACGTTCACATTATACCCTGAAGGTTGCCGGTGGTTAGTACTCGCTCATCACTGCTAAGTAACGTTGCATGCGCTGCCAAACAAACCGCGTTTCATCCGTTCAGGCGCCTAGAATGAGTTCAGGATAGCCCCTAACTCCTTGAGCTTGACTGGCTTCGTGAGAAACAAGTCCATCCCGCTTCCAAACGCCTCGTTCTGGGACGCGCTCGATGCCAATCCCGTCAGCGCAATGATGGTCGCCGGTGCCAGATCTGATGCTTTCTCGTAGGCCCTGATGTGTCTCGTTGCCTCAAAGCCGTCCATGACTGGCATGGAAACGTCTGTAAGGATGTACCTGCACTCGGAAGGATTCCGCTTGTAGGCGTCAACGGCCTGCTGCCCGTTGACCGCCGTATTGAACCCCAGCCCAAGCTTTCTCATGTAGGTGGACAGTATTTTGAGGTTGATAGGGTTGTCCTCAACCAATAGAAATTGAACAGCCGCATTGCGGATGGGAGGCGTCTTCGAAAACTTCGGTCGCGGCGCAAGTTTACCTTGCAACGTTGGCTGTACCTGAACGCCCGAGTCGTCCGAGGCTGAGGATTGTATCGTTGAGGCACTCGTCTGCTGCGTTTCCGTCTTGGGGCGGTTCATCTTGGGCTCGACGATGGCCTGAGAAATCTCTGATGTTGACGATTCCGCTCCGGGGCTCATCTTCCCTGCTTGCAGTGCTGACCATCGATCAAAGGCCCGCAACACCACTTTGGCGAGTTTGCGGGGTCCGATACTAGTCAACGTTAGTGACCCTGGCAAGTACAAAGGGGTTCGTTCTGTCCGAGTCTTACGGTTGAGATATGAATTCGATGGTTCCTGCATATTCGCCCCATTGTTTGGAACATTGGTAGGCGACCAGCGCATTGACCGACACAACCACGCATGGCAGCAGGGAAAGAGTCGGGTCCGTTGACCATTCCTCCAAAGCATCTTCTGACGACAGTACAAAGTCCGGGACGGGATGGTGTGCCTCCGGGGTCTTCGGGAGCACTTCCAATCCCAGCCAGTTGCGGCACATGTCCCCAATCTTTGCGTGGCTGTCGTGTTTTTCGCCGTTGACCAATGTCATGACGCAATCAAAGCCCAGCAAGCGAATGCGCAACCCCGAAAGCTCTATTCGCTGCTGATGAAACGCGTCATCTACAGCCGGATGCTTTTCGTCGATAGGAACGTTCGGTGGTACGGAGAGCGGTAGTGTCACGCTGATCGATGTTCCACTACCAACTTGGCTCTGCACCGACATGCGACCTCGAAGCTTGGAAGCCATCTGCTTGACTAGACTAAGCCCAAGGCCCGTTCCAGGAGCCAGAGAGTTCTCTTGTGAAAAGGGCCTAAACAACTGATGGTGCAAGAAGTCCTCGCCGATTCCAGAGCCTGTATCGGAAACAGTGATGGTTACTTGTCGCTCCCGGTTGGCGCCCTCCCTCTTAGGGGATCTCTGACTCAGGGCCACCTTGATGATTCCGTGCTGCGTGTATTTCAGGGCATTGCCAAAGAGATTCATGATGATTCGGCGGATCGCGCCAGGTTGGGTGTCAAAGACCCAAAGACACTCGGGGTCGACGTCGAACACGACCAAGACATCGCTGAAGGCGTCTCCGGCGACTTGTGTAGCTTGATTAAGACTGAGATCTTCCTTTGCCCTCAGACTATCGAGATACAGATCGTCGGTGACATTGAGATCTCGAGTCCTGTCTTGGCTTTTGAGCCGAGCAATAGACAGATGCTGGAGGGTGAAGCCGGCGAAGATGCTGTCTACTACCTCTTCAGCGAGCAGGTCAATTTGCACATTGGATCTTAGTGTCATCATGCCGATCTCGAGAGACTGCGGCTTGCCTTGTCGGATGCCTCTAAAGGCTGGTCTTCTGGTGGTTTGGAAATTATTAACTTTGGCGTAGTCGAGAAGATGATCAAAAGTGTCGCCGAGAGTTCTCCCGCATGCCTCGAGAGTATGGACTATGTCCCTCTGGCCGGCACTCAGGTCGGTGTCAGTAAGGAGCTCGACGCCAAGAATGATTCCATGAAGCGGCGATCGCAACTCATGAGACATACAGCTCAAAGCGTCAAACTTGGCCTTCTCGTCCAGTATGAGCTCGCTACGCAAGGATTCCGACACTGCCAGGATACTGAAGACGCGTAGATAGCTAAGCTCTCCCTCTACTGTGAAGGTACGCGTTGGCTGGCGGCTGTAGATGAATCCGCCAGCGTACCAGCGGTTCTTCCTCGGGTCCCATACAGGCACAAAGGCCACGCTGCGAGACCCTGGGAAGATGCTCAGAATGTCTCTGCCTTCGTTCTGCCTCGCCCATGCCTTGACATGGGGCCTCTGGCGCTGACGCCCTGGGACGCTGCGATCCGGACACAAGCTGTCTTGGAGTGTCGAAAGGTGTCTTAATCGTTCCTCTTCCGACGAGTCTGTAGGATTGAGGTCGTGGGCCGCATGGAAGGTGAACAGCTTGCCCTTGGGGTAGCGTCTGACAAGGTTTCCGAGGAGCTTCTCCGCCACAGCTGCATGGCGGGTGATGTGCTCATAGCCATCAACTCCATCACCTTCGGAGGTCGAGAACCCAAGAACGCGAGCCGGCAGCCGCTTCATGGAACCAGAAGACGAGTCTGTACCGTCGTCGCTGCTGGCGGAAGATCCGTCCAGCACCGGCCTGATTGGATCTTCAACCAGGGGGCTTCTGAGAGCCCCAAAACTCGCAGGGGTAGCGTCGAGAAAGAGACATCCTTCCGTGTCCGTAGCTTGTCGAATTTTCTCAGCCGCGTTGGAAAAAATGAGATTGTTTGTGATCTTGCGCGGTGTCTCCGGCCGAGCCTCGGAGGCCGAGATGACGGTAGGTTGAATGGTCGGGTCTGGGCTTGCCGGCTTTGCAACCGGCGCCACAGAGCCCGTGCTTTGGCTGCCGTCAGACTCGGAAGCTGGCGTTGTTTGAGTGCTATATGAGTCCGATGAAGAAGGGGTTCGGGATAGCGAAGAAGCGCTGTGCCTGCCAGCGGATCCGTCCGACACACTGTCGAAAGCTTCGTCAGGCAAGAATGTGTTCGTCGGATCAGCAGCCTTGGGGCCAAAGTGGCTTCCAGCCAGGCTGAAGCTCTCTTCCATGAAAGCAGAGATTCCCTTGTTCATCCGTTCGCTGCGAAAATGAGTACTGGTCCGGTTTCCTTCGAGGTAGCGCATGATGGAGCACGATATATTTCGCAATACTCGGCTTTGAGCCTCGGACCAGTCGTCAATGGGCCCAGGATTCATGACAGAAACGATACCAATGTTGATTCCCTTCGCGGTCTGGATAGGAGCTGAAGCGAAGAAGCGCCTTGGCTCCTTGGGGTCGCCAACGACACAGGGGTTTGAATGAACATTGAGGTGCGCATCGACCCCGAGGTTGGGAACGACGACAACAGGAATGTCGGAAAGACCAGCATTGGAGCCGCCGCGGATCTCGTTTTCTTGGAAGAGAGCTCTCTCACATGCCCCGAAACAACGCGGGAAAGCATTGCCACAGAATAAGAGGTCGTCATGCAGTATTCCGGGAACGAGGGGCAGGGCCGGGGTTGCTTCGGCAACAACATATTGATACGTCTCATCGAAGAACGAGATGTAAGAGCGAGCTGCACCCGTCTGGTAGGCACAGAGCTGAGAAAAGGCCGTCAAAGTCGTGTTGTCGGATGCAGTTCGTGACCTGGGTGAATCTGGATCATTGTCATTCTGTACAGCCATGCTGGAAAGAAAGGACGAGGCATATCTGCGCTCAGAGGCGATTAGTACTCCATGTCAGAACTCATCAACAATCATGGATAGATGTGAATATCCAAGCGACGTGTGGGAACTTACTTGAAAACCTCCCGCTGGCGAACGAGCTCTGCTTTCGATCGATCAGGAACATGATTGGGGATCTTTTTTTCGGTGGCTGCCATGGCCAGTTGGGTAGGTTCGTATGGAACTTGCAACGGAGACCGATGAGGTCCTAGCTGGGCAGTGGCGGTGAACGCCATATTCGGGCGCGGAAAATGGACCCTAGAGCGTGGCCGTCCATCGCCATCGGATAACGCTGGTCTTTTATCAATAGAAAAAGGGTAGTGTGAAGGAAGTGCTCTGGAGAGGAAGCTGCAAAGGGTGGGTTTACGATCGCGGGAGCATACGAGCAGCTGGCCAGACCGCGGCAGATCGAAACCCAGTACCCAAATCGAGACCCCGAAATCACAGATTCCGGGAGCCAAAACCCCATCTCCAATCGAGTGCTACATCGGGCCGGGACCCTACCAACGTGCGGCTTTGGGCAAGAACATGGCATGGGAGAGCCTGGGCTGAACCCGGGTAGACCGGCGTTAGGTCCGCGAAGAGAGACGAGAGGACTCCGATGGAACCGCTCATTAAAAGATTCCTCATGCTGAACCTGACCTGCCCACACCACTGGGTGGGCCCAAGGTCCTTCAGAATGGGATTTGAGAACCTCGGTTCGTCATCGGCGGCTTGGATGAACACTGGTCAATTCTCGCCCTTCGGAGGCGGCTCCGTGAGTTCGACAAGTTGCTTGTGGCCAATCATCTCATCGCCTGGACCGACCCCGTTAGATGCGTGACTCGGGTTTGGCTGCGCCAGCCATGTTTACCAAGCACTACACACACACGCCTGTAGAAAATGAAAGGCGCAACCCCATATTATGATAAAGTTGTGGCAGTGGTGGCAGTGGTGGCAGTGGTGGCGGCATTGCTGGCGTCTCCGGGGATCTGGCTTCCTGTCGACATCGATGGTGGAGCTGTCAATAACTTGGTCACTGGAGTACGTACCTAATGTATCATACGTCTCACTCACTGTACAATATAATCAAGGCATGGTGGAAAAAGATGACAATGCACGGTGGCCTTGGTAGAAGAGGGGACAGAGTTGCCGGCTTCGGTCGAGAAACGACTAGGTAGCCAAGTTGATTGTGCGAATCAAGGCCGCCGCGTCATAGCATGGGGAGTGTCTCGATATGCTACTCGGGTTCAAAATTCGTTATCGGGTTTAGCAAACAAGATCGTCCTCCAATGCCTAGTCTTTGAAGACCAAGTAAAAACACCATGCCTCTCCAAACGAAGACTGGCCGAAGCCTGTGTCTAACAAGACGGTTGTTCAAAGTCACCGAGCAGCCGAGGCATATCCCAAAGCAGGTATATCGCAACAGATGAGGTTAAAAACGACCAGGTCCCCTCATACTCATGTTGATTGTTCTGTGTCACTCCGAGGGGCGGGGCTAGGGTGCGGTACATTGTCAAGAGGCCAACTGCAAGACGGGGTTGAACTGGCGATGCATTCACCCCTTAGCCCCTTTCTGCTCTGTCCGTGATGACGAGATTTAGGGATCATAAGGAACCATAAAACGATGTTCAAGCCCCGAAGGATGCCTCCTGGAACCATGGAGCCCTCAGACACGCAGGGATAGGCTGCAGCACACGAGATCACGAAAATTAGGTACCGCAGGCACGGCAAACACATACATATGTACAGGAAAAGGTGGCCGCGGGAAGATGAAGCTCCGTTAATTGATCGTGATGACCAGGGTCTCTGCGCCCTATTCGAGCGTACATGCGTTGAGAAACCGACGTCCATGAGGGGCTCACTCAAAGATGCCACCCGACTTCGCTTCCCTCACGACATGAAATGTGCAAGCACACACGCCCTTTAACAGTCAAGATGAATCTGCATGCAGCTATCTAACCTTGTCCACCTACCAATCACCCCGGTCCCAAAGCAAATAAACCCCGTTCGTTCATCAGTGTTCCTCCGTCCTGTTGTCGAAGAACCCGCACACGCCTGATGTGTGCCCGTGTAAGTCAAGTCGATGTCTGGTAAGATTGGGGGTGCATTGTGTGTGTGTGTGTGTGTGTGTGTGTGTGTGGTTTTGAGGGTGTTGTAATACATAAACACTCGAGGGAGGCAAGAGGGTATTTCCTCCTCTCGAGAGGAAAGCTCGCTTCCAATTACGCTAGATAGCCAAGCTCGTCGTCCTCGAGTCTCTCCAAGTACTCCTTGTCGAGGAGAATCTCTATGCACTTCTTGATATCCGAGACCTTCGGCACGAAGCGCGATCGAATCTGGTTGATAGTCTCGCTGACGAGCTGAGTATGCTTCATCTTCTTTCTCGCCTTCATGATGCGCACAATGGCAGACTGCGTGGACCTGTTAGCACATTGCAATGGTGGTATAATTGGAACGGAATGATATACCTGTAGCAGAAGCTTGCGGTCCTCCTCGATTGTCTTGTTGGTCTCCACCTCTTCCTGCTTCGCCTCCTTAGCGCCACCAATGTTCAGATTGACTCTGATCTTCTTGCTCTTGAAATCGTAGTTGAGCCGAAAGCTCTTACCGGCTTCGGGCTTCCCATCGGGCGACACGATAAGAACCTTGGCCTTCAGCAAGATGGCCAGTGCCTGGTCTAGAACCTCCGAGCTCAGCAAGGTCACGCCCGAGATGTCCTCGTAGCTGTGCTTGTCCTTGTCGTTGAACATGAGTAGGATAGCCATTTGATAGGCAGACACCTGGAAGGTATAAGGCGTCTTGCTGTTCTTGCAGTAGCCCGCCTTGACCTCGCCCTTGCACAGTTGCCACAACCATGTCAGCTTGCGGCCCTCATGCCTGTTCTTGTAGAACCGAGTAAAGCGCTCGCAGTCTTCGTTGATCTCAGCTGGAGGGGTAAAGCTGGTGTTTGGCGCAGTCAGGGGCCAGAAGCCAGTGCCCAGGATGGAGTATTGGGAGTCGAGAGCGTTCTTGTTGATACCAAGACCGGTGACGTGCTCCTTGAAACTGACGTTCAGGTCCTTGGAGGTCTGCATGTCCTGGAACATTCTCTGTAGCTTGTTCGTGTACTCGAAACCGCACGCTTCCTTGAGCTTGCTGATCATGCTGGTTTCCGCGTCGTCCGACGAAGAGTTGCTGTGCACCAGGCGACGAGCGAGCATGCGGGAGTAGAACTTCTGGAAGACGTCCTTGTCCTCGATATACTTGAAGACGGTCATGATCTGCGTCAGGGTGTTCTCCAACTCGCCCTCCTCGATACCGCTGCCGCTCTTCCTCAGCAGCACGTCGGTGTATTTGGCCAGAAGTTCCGGCGACTTATTGGAGCCTGACTTGCAGACCTCGTTTCTGTTGATGAACTCGCGGCAGGCGTTGTCCAAAGACCGCGTGAATTCGGCCTCGCCATCGAACGCGCGAGTCACCAATCCAGAGTACTGAGAGTGAATTTCCAACAGCGCATCGACGTAGACCTTAGGTTCCAGCTTCTCGGCATCCGACGCCACCTTCCCCACGGCGCTCAAGCCTGCCTTGCGGACATGCGTCTCGAATCGCTGTCTCAGAGGATCCAAACCCTCTGGAATTCGTGAGAGAAGCTTGTACATTCTGGCCATGTCCTCTTCTCGGTCGTTGTCCAAAAGCACCTGGAACTCGTCCCTGAGTAATGTCGAGTGGTCGGCGATGAGGGCTTGGTTGCACGTCTTACGCAGCGGATTGATAATATCAGCGTGCAGATACATGCGTACTCGCTCCTCCTCCTCCTCCAACCGTGTCTCCGCCTTCTTCATGTATTCGACAACGCTGTTTTCGGCAACGAACTGCTTGGATTCGTTCTGGTAGTACTCCTTGGTGGCGGCCAGGAAAGGGCGCTCGAAGTGGAAGCGGTATACGTCAAGCGTTGACTTGGTGGGATCGGTATCGTCCAGGCCAAGAGAGACAAATGAGTCGACAACCTGCTTGATCTGGCCGTATTCGATAGTTTCGCCATTGCGCTGCTTCTCGACCAGCTTCAAGACGGCTTCCATGACCTTGGTCGAAACCTGCTCGAAAAGTACCCGCCGCCATTGAACAAGATGGAGCGTGTATACGTCGTAAATGTTCTTTTTCCCCTCATCCATCTCGCGCTTGACCCAATGGCGGTTAAGATAGCGAAAGAGGTGATGGATGTACTTGGCGGCGATCGTGTATCGGTTCCACTCCTTGATGTAGAATGTCAGCAACGCCTCGTCGGTGTGCGTCTTGGACTGCTGGACGAGTCCGCCGAGGTGTAGCTTGAGGTAGTCGATGAGCTTGTTGTATAGCTCCTCCCCGAGAAGGTGAGCTGTCCACATAGATCAGTTTGACGACCGTACATGCAGATGGGAGGGGTCGTGTCTGGCTCACCTCCCCTGTGGTTGCCGGACCCGATGCTTCCTTGAGGAACCGACAGCCCGACGGCTTTTTGGGAGGTACAGAAGTTGTGAACGGCACTAAACACACTGTTAAAAGACATCGGCAGAGGTCGGTAGGTAAAGCGTACGTGTAGACTCCCATGTACTGCAGTAAGCGACGGTCAGCGCTTCTCATCGGACCACGAACAGAAGAGGACGAGGCGGCACGGGGTAATATGACTTACGATCTGCATGTCGATACCACGCTCAAGATCCAGCATGATGCGTTGGATGCCAGCTTCCAAGTACTTCCATCTGCGTTCGGTCAGCGCGGGGTGTTGGGCAACGACGGTGCCGTCGCGAGGCTACGTAAGTCCACTCACGTGGCTCCAATGTCCTCCCGGTTAGGGACCGGGGGCATCTGGACAGCGGGCGCCATCTTGGCTGTTGACATGATCCGAGGATCTTTGGTCGAGTGCGCGGTCGGCAGCGGGAATCGGCGTGGCCGTCGTGGCCGTCGTGGTGGTGGGTGGATAGGTTGTTGATTTGGGGGCGACTTGTCGTGGGGGAAGCGGGGAGGACCTCCTGCGAAAGATGACGGACTTAGAAAAATCGCCTTCAGACGTGGAGAGTAATGAGTGTATGAGTCTCCAAGCTTGTCCTGCTTGTGGCCAGAAGAGTGAAGAGTCGAGCCGTTTTGCAGGAGAGTAATGTGTCTGTGGTACAGACCTCGACGGCTCCAGGAATCGTCGTTGAAGTGCGAAAGATGGAAACGTGAGGCCGTTGTCGCAAGGGTTGAGAAGAGGGAGAGTCTTCCATACGGGGGGAGGGGGTAATACTGTACCTCGCAACTGGGGAAGGGAAGGAACGTGGCGCCCTTTGTCTGAGTCAGACGGAAGGGGAAGGAAGTCGTCAAATGGCGCCGCGAGGAGGAAAGGAAAAAAAGAAGACGGTCTCGTAGTCTAGATGCAGAGCTGGACGCAATCAGGCAGATACAAGTAAGTTGTAAGTGGAAAGAAAGGTTGCCTGGGCGGGTTTGCTTGCTGGGCGAGGTGCTGCAGTGTGAGGCGTTCAGTGGTGGAGGTCTGGAGGCGGCCAGCCCGACCCACGGAGGTAACACGACCACGCCTCGCTGTACCAGACATTGACGCCTATGGCCCAAGGGCCGGCCACCTTCAACCGCTCAGTCAATACAGAGCGCCCTGGGCAGAGTGGTCAAGGCTTGGGAGTCTGGGACTGGCTGCCGGATAGAAAGTGGGGTAAGCTGCCTAGAATAGTCTAGTGTGAGAACTGCCGTCCGCCACCGCCCCAGCATACAGTTTACGGGTAATCTGCAATAGGGAAAAAGGCGTGCTCAACCAAGTTGCACTTAATAACAATAGGCCTTGTTTGTGCTTACTACATTCTTGTATGATTCAGTCAACTTCTTTTAGTTGCTGTCAATATTCCATTGGTTTCTGATATAATACACTGAAAATTGACGAGCACAATGGCAGTTGCTACCTTTTTTATCTGCGCGTTTCCTAGAGTCTTTCGCTTTCTTTAACTGCCTTATTGCAATACACTGGCTACGGCCTCTTGCAAACTACTGCACGCTTTCTTGGCCAGCCTGTCCGGAGTGGATAGAGAGAGAGAGAGAGAGAGAGCAACAATTGCCCCCTTTCCTTGCAGCATTGTTCTTGTCTTTCTGGACGTCGGTCAATGCCGTCCTTGCAGGGGCCCTAAGAGTTCACAGACTGCCCTTCTGAAAGCATGCAGACTGCCGGTTGATATAGAAGTTGCATTCAAAGAAATGAGTGAGTTTCTGGTTATAGTCTTTGGACCGGAAGGCGCCATGAAGAGATTTCTTATAAAACCAGTAAAACAAGTGGCTGCAAAAGACATAACGCACAAGCAAAGGATATGATATAACCCTGGGAACAAGCAGCAGAATGTGACGACAGCCATAAAGTATTTGTGATTAGCAAAGAGGAAACAACCGCCATGAACGATCCGCGCTCCAACTTTAGCACAGGCTTTTGATACACCGGGTATACCCAACAAACAAGACCAAGACAGCTCCCCTCCCTAAGCTACATGTGGTCGCGAGAGCTCTCATCCTCCCCACCTCCAAGCCGTTGAACCGTGCGGAAAATATTAACCATAAAGTTCATGATCCATGCCAGCAGACCAGCTAGCATAAAAGATGCCAACGCCTGGCTGAGTTGCCTTACCTGGCCTGCCTCGACATTGTGGAAGACCAGGGATTCAAAAGCCAGTGATGTGCTGGCGGATTTGAACACTATGAAGAAGAGGTCCAGCAGGATGAGGGCAATCTTTTGGACGGCGGGCCGGAGACCTAACGGTTTACCCGTGTACTCGTCCCAAAGCATGTAGCCTATGTATGGTACTGCGACTGTATCAACGGCAATGGCGACTATACTTTGCGCGCGTTCCGGGCTGGAGTTGCTCTTGGCATCCTCCTTTTGGTAAATGCGCGCTGCGATAGCCAGCGCAACGATGGAAGTGAGCATGACGGTTAGTCGAAAAACTAGAGGTACCAGGTAATGACGCAGGATGAGAGACCACATCCTCTGCCACATAGTCTTGGATCGCCGCTGCTTCGACGACGCCTTTTCCAGATCTCGATGTAGAGTTTCGTCGTACCGCTTGTTGAAGTCAGGCTGTAACTTATCCAGCACCTCGACATCTACAACCTCCGACTCTTCGCCTTCCATGTGCCCGTAGGCCGACGACTGGAGAAAGTCCCTCCATGCTGCTGGTGGGCCTTGGGTTGCGGGCCTGTGTGCTGAGAGGATGACGGGCTCCGCGGTTCGTAGGTGATCCCATTTTCTGCCGTGCTGTGCGCCCTTACCGCGGAAGACGTCCGTAAGCCTGGCCTTAGGCCTCGGGCGGGCGTTTTCCAGAACGGGATCACCGGCCCAGTCGACATAACCGTCTTTTGATACGCGGCGGTCTGGTTCGTTGGGTGAATGGTTATGCTGCGGCTGGACGGCTCGAGCCGGGGGTGAGAGTAATCGAAGCTGGTCCTCTGTTGGCGCGCCGTAGCTTTTTTCATACGAGTCGATCCAGGCTATCACGATGGTGTGGTCAGCAAGGCTGTTACATAGCGGTGACCCGGACAGGCCAGGGTAACAATCTTACGGGGAAGCGATCGCGGTCCCCTCAGTCGTGGGGCGCCGGTGTCTATGGCAGTACTGCTTGTCCCAACCGATGTTCTGAAATCCCGCGAGCCAGAACTGCCAGGCGGATGACTGGATGTGCTCATCGCGGTCGCAGCCGCGGCCGAATAAGGACCCGGTAGGGCTGAGATGTGGGCTATTTCGATGTGGGTAGTGATTGATAGCGTGGTAGGTTCAACGCTTTCTTGATGGCGTAGGGGAAGGCTCGCATATTAATATGCACTCCGCCTTTCGGCCGAAGTGGTAGGATGCGAGGTTTAGCAATGCTATCGCGGTTGGTGATGTGGCGTTGTGTGCACGTATGTATAGTCGAATTCGGTACAATCGTAAAAGGGTAAAGGGAAGTCTGACGATGAAGGAGCGAGAGAAGCGAAAGAAGGCAGAATTATGGCCTGAAAAGCAAGCAAGGACGGCAGAAGCAAGATAAGGTCGAGTAAGAGGTAATGTAAGGTCAGAAAGGAGGGCGCGTGACGGCAGATGGACAGCAACCCGTTGGGTGCGCTGCGTTCTCTCAACGGCGGCGGAGGTGGCGGCTGCGTCTCGTGGAGAGATTAAGCTAGCGCTGCTGGCTGGCTCGATGTCGGCGCTGTTCAGCTGCGCGATGTAATGGCTGCTAGTTCAGAAAACACACCGAAATGAGAGCAGACGACGGCACGGCACGACACGGCACGGCACTCCAGTTGACCCACGGTTGAGTCTGTGACGATGCCTCTCGCCCGGGCGTTCCAGCAAACCGGGGGACTTTTGCAGAGAGACCGCAGCAGTTGGCAAGGTGAAGGGAAATAGACAAAATCGGAGGGAGGGCTGGGGAACGGGAGGGAGGGACCCAATGGAGCGTGTCTGGGTGACAGGCAGAGTGCGGTAGCACTGGAGCAACGTGTGGAACACTCGACAGGGGGATGTTGGGCTGCGGCGAGGGGGCAAGGGGTACGTACTGCCGGATCCTGGACGGACTGCAAGACACTGAGTCTGCGGACATTTGGCGGGTGCACCTCGCTGGTCGGATTTTAGCGGGTTTCGAAAGCCAACTTGCGTGAGCGCGATCTGGGGCCAGTAGAAAAAAAAAACTCGACAGGATAGAGGGGCACATGTCCGGGTGGGTCGGTTCCCTTACGCTTCTGGCAGTATGACTTCCCGCTTATTCCTCTAAGCATCGTGCCGCCCGACTAGGGGCTCCCAACTGGCAATTGCTCTTGACCTGGGGGGATCCCTTGAGGTATTGCCCTAACAGCGGATCATAAATTCCGCGCACCACTTAAAACGCCGCAACGGCCTATGACGCCTGCCTGCGTCACAGCCTCTGGCCCAGGTTCAATCCAGGAAGCTTGACCCAGAAGCTAAGATGGACGACAGGGGGGCGCCGTGCTAGTCTCCATCGCTCACAGGCCCGAGAGGCTCAGAGCTGCCAAACTCGGACTCCACGACACACGTCAAAATTGCCTCCTGCTGAAAGACAAGCATAGAGAGGCCGCCCGGCATCGCGTCTTTCTTTGCATCTTTCGCCTCCTCTCGCCAATTCCACTATATAAACCGACATGCAAGCCGTGGCCAGCTGAACCACTTCGACTCCGAGCAAGAGCACCGTGTAATCTCTTCCTGTCGCAACTACCGCGGGGTTCTGCATCACGCTCCCCAATTGACCACGACGGCCGTGCCTCTATTCTCCTCCCTCGGGTTGCCACCTGATCTGAGTTTCGGTCTCCATCATGCGCATCTATCTCCTCCCACTTACCACGAGCCGGACTCTTCTCTACTCGCAGCGACTGAATACTGCGACGAACAACCAGCAAGGTTTGGCGGACAAGGTTGGCAAGAAAGCTGCAAAGCTGTGGGCCGGTTGGGAGGCTAGAGAAAGCGGATGGCAGAAGAAGGTTGTCAATTACGGCAACTATGCCCTCCGTCGGATCCCCTACGAAGAATGGGGTCTGAAGTCGGTGCCACCGATTTCAGCGCGTCGCAAGGACGACGAACTCAAGGGCAAGGAGAAGATTGAGCTGGTCTTCCCGGACTCGGTCATTCCCGCGGGAAAGGCAGAGCAGGTCGTCAAGACGTTGGCGACAGAGCGTGACGCGCTGCACAAGAGGAAACTCATTTGGTGCTTGATTGGCATGCCCATCTCGGCGCCCTTCGCTCTGGTGCCAGTGTAAGTGATGGAGCGTTTTCCCATTAGGAGAACTTAGGAGAACTTTTACTGACATTATTTGATCCGCTAGGATCCCTAACCTGCCTTTTTTCTACCTTGTATACAGAGCTTGGTCGCATTGGCGCGCTCTCGAGGGAGGCAAGCACCTCCGATTCCTCATAGACAACAAACTCCTGGCCCTGTCGCCGTCGAAGCTGCTAAACGACATCTACACACCGTTGATTCCGGAAAGCACAACTCGAACGCCGTCAAAACCAGCCCGCGGCCTCAACGAGCCTCTGCAGGGCAAGGAGGAGAACGCAAAGGACGAGGCCATCCTGCTGTCGCAGGCCAATGGTCAGCATATCGCCAAAGCGCTCGAAGTGTCCGAGCTAGGCGTTGAGATCGAACGGGCCATATGGCAGGTCAACCACGCAAAGCAGGCCAAGCAAGAGGAGGCTACGGACAATGCCGCGGACGAAGCCGCCAAACAAGCTGCGAGGCAAGTCAACGCCGAAACCCCTAAAGACAAAGAAAAACCCGCTCCCTCGCGCGACGACGAGAAAAAGTAGCCCCGACAGGGGCACTCCAGAACCGCTTAGACGGTGTATAATATGTGCTCTATAGACGAGAGCCAATTCGATATGGTTTAGGGGCGACGATCAGGCGAGCCCCGCTTTGGATAGACTCCTCTCTTACTTTTCGACTTGCTGCCGCCAGAAGCATTCTCTCCTTCGAATAATGAATGGCGGCGACGTTGTGGCTTTTGTTGGATTATTTGCGGTGATAGGGTGGGTTTCCAGCACCTATGGCGCCTCGGTGACCGAGTAGATGTGAAAGCCGTGGGCTCGAAGCACCGGCAGACACCCGCAGATACACATCAATCCGAATGCCAGCGCAACTCGGCGAGCCGTGTCTTTGGAGAAGGGGCTGCGCAGCCTGGGGACGAGCGAGGACCATTGACGTGAGCTGTCGTCGGCATCACCGGCGTCGAACTCGTCCATCTCGCAAAAGAAGTCATACTCCTCTCCGTCGTGCTCCTTCCAGTGCGCCGCGCGGATGTGCACCCGAGGTTGCGGCTTGTCTGTCTGCTTGTCGCTGGAGGTGGGCGTAATGATCGGGGTGCCCCTCGCCGCGGCGTCTTGACGGTCGCACTCGGCGATGATGTCGAGGATCTCCTCGCGGGTGTACATTGTACTCTCGCGTGTGAGGGCTTCCGACTTCCAGGCCATGGCGGCTTTGTGGCGGAGCAGTCTTTGGGTCGGGCTTACGTCTCCTCGGCTTTGCTGACGCCTCTTCTCCCGCAATCTCTGGCAACGCTGCGGCGCGATGGTGTGGACCTCTGGGTTCAGAGGAGAGGGTACGAGGGGGCTGTAGCCAGCCCGGCTCGATATCGTCGACAATTGAAGCATCTCGTTCTTCTTTGTTGCTTGTGCTGTCGATGATGGAAAGAAAGTGTTTTTGGTAACGATGACGATGAGTTTGATTCGGAGAAGTCGCTAGTTGGTTTGTTGGTAGTGGAAAGAACACTTTCGAGAGGGACGAGGATGATTAACTCCCTCTGGTACTCGACATGGCGCGAGGTAATGTTATCGGGGACTGCTCGGAGGAAGGGGCGGAAACCGAGAGGGTGCGTTCTGCTATCCTGTAAACACCAGAAAGAGTGTGTTGATAGGTAGTAAGTATGGGCGAGAGTGTGAGAGGTATGGAGCTGGACCACTCTGGAATGTCTCGCGAGGGATCCCCAGATACGAGAGGGATAGACACAACGTTCCTCCCTAGTGTCAGTCGGAGAAATGACCCCGTAACTGTAATGTTCCAAACACAGACACGCACACATACACAAACACAGAAACACAATACAGAGGCGAGAAGCCGAGAGAACGATATTGAGATGATTTATGGCAGCTTGGGTGAGAGTGCAGATGAACGGCACGGAGGGGGCAGATGCCTTGTGTGCAGTTGATATGGGGATCTGAAATATCATGTTGGACGGCATGCAGGCAAGTCTTTTCTTTCTTTCTTTCGTCCCCCCTTCTCTGCTCGCCTTCCGTTCCCCCGATTCTCTCCGTGGGCCGTGGGAAGTAACTTGCCTAAAGCGTCCGCTCGGGCACGGGCATCCAGTCACATCGTCCAATGACAAGGCCTGCGAAAGCAATCTGAACTGAAAGTGTGGTGGGCTGGAGTGAAGGAGACGGCAGCGTAATTCGGTAGACCAGGCCTTGGCCTAGACCCCCGCAAGGTGTAGACTTGCAGCGCAACGCAGCTCGTTCTTTTTTATCTGGGGAGGGGTGGAAGGAATTTGCTGGATTGTCTCGAATGGGGGGTGGAGGGGGATGTGGGATCTACTACGTAGTGATCCAATCTGTGGGCGATGTTGGTTGGCTCCAGGCGTCCGAGCTTCTTCTGCCCTTGCTCTTTCGCTCACTGTGGATGTTCGGTCCCCCAAACCCATAGTAGGCCGCGCCACCGTCAACGCCGCAGGGAGACTATTGAGGGACCCTGTGTATGCGTATGAAAGCTTGGGTCCTGGGGGACGCTGGTGAGAGTTGTGTGAGCGGACGGGTGTGTTGTGTGCTTTTCACCATCGAGCGACTAGATTCTCCCATATGCCCCCCCC